>VUQH01051499.1:9620-22115 GCA_015106775.1 Etroplus canarensis | reverse complement strand
GGCCGGTACACACCCCCCCCCCCCCCCCCCCCCCCCACACACACACACACACACACACACCTACCCATCCATCCTGGGATTAGTTTTAGTCGGCTGAGGCTGCAGTTCTGGGGTCGAGATGTTGGAAGATCAAATGACCACGTCCAGATGGCTAATGATTATCAAACGCTGCATTTAAAGCCTGCACTGCCGGTTACTCTGTGCGGATTGCATAACATTTCCTGTCCGAGGACAGCAAGGGGAAGAAAAAAAATGCCTCTGCTGCAACACCAGTATTTTGTTATCTATCTGTTATCATAGCAGCTTCTCCTAATTAGTCATGGCTGCCTGTCTGATTATCCCTTACAGTCAAATGATACAACCTGGTGGAGGCCTGGCGTCTTGACGCAGCGCTCTCTGGGCCTTCAGCGCGCCTCGGTGTCGCTCCTCATCCTCCTCTCGGGTTTTACGCAGAGCTGCGCATCACCACCAGGTGAACCCGAACCGTGCGCCTAGTTCACGTTGGACGCCTAATATATGAGGGCGAGTGCTCACCCGGGGCAATACAGGGTCCACTTACCTGCTGTTGATAATTAGGCAGATAACGAGGGTAGACAAAACTCGTCTAATATTTAGAGGCGCAGGAACTGGGTTTGGTTACAGCCCTTTCACAGTGAATAGCGACGGTGAAACGAATCCTCGGTGACTCGTCGTGGTTTCCACCTGGAAATTCTGCAACCGGAGCCGCGGATCATCTGTGCGTGAGGCCGGTGAGCGCGCAGGACACGAGTAGCCCTCGATGAATATTTAAAATACTCATTTGGTTCTGCGCTGCCGTGCCGAAGCCAGGTGAAACAGGTGCCAGCGGAGGGATCAGATGGATGGGATCTGTGCTCATGGGATGAAATAATAATACGGCAAAGATTTAGTCTGGAGCTTGAAAAGAATAACTGATGATGTGATGGAGAGCTTCTGATAAATGATTTTTTTTTGTTTTGTTTTTACTCAGAATCCTCCCAAAATCAAAATGATGAATCTTTTCAGATATATTCACCTCATATGCAGTAGTTTAAATTATTGTCTTTAAGATGTGCTGGATATGCTGGTTAAAACCACTACATTTAATTATTTAATTACATGACAATAATATTGAAGATGAAATCAGGATTACAATAAGTATTAGTAGTTTCTTTGTAGGAAAATGTTCATTTTCAACTTAATATCTCCAGATAAACAGGGGGACAGAACATGCAATGTCAATATTCTGGAAAATAAAATATATTAATAACTCAAACTCATTTTGGGCTTGGATTTTAAGTCATGTTATTTTTTTACTGACAGTAGAATCACCTTTTTTACCATTTTACCTTTTATTTCTTTGTTTTCCCCTCAGTTCATACAAACCACCTCCTGCAGGGTCTCCAACGCTTTGCTGCCTGCACCTGCTGTTGCAGGAGAACGAGCAGTTGGAGGAGGTGGTGATGGTCATGGGTGGGGGCATGTTAATCAGTGGTTCATTTATTAGTAAAGAGTCTGGGATCATTGTACTGCTTGCTGCTGTTGCATCGCCATCACTGCCACCTCGTCCACCTCGTCCACCTCATCCACCCCCTGCTGTGCAACTGAAACAGAGCTTGTAACCCGAGAGAGCCTACTGACTGCTATCTTACCCCAGCCTGAGAAACCTGGCACCCAGCAGCCAGGTATGTGGGGGAATTAGCTGGAAAAACACACACATACACAGAGGTATTTATATTTTTTGGTCATATGTGAAACACAATAGGAATCTCTCGTATATTACACCATGAATTGATATAAATGCACATTCAGAATCTCAAAAAGCACATTTCTGCTCCTAACTGTGAATTTATGGAAACATACACTGAATCTGTGGAGGCTTAAAGTTTCAAGCATATGCAGCCTCCTTTATACATAATAACCTGAGCTGCTTTAGACTTCATTAAAGAATGTACACACAAGGCAGATTCACTGCTAAAAGCTTTGCTATGGAAATTACCGCAGCCATCAGTGATTGATCATAACTTGCAGCAGACAGCTCATGAGCCTAATGTGAAGCCTCAGGGCATCGTAATGCCTTAAAAGGCCACAAAGGCACAGGACACCTGACCACCCTGCTCAGTGTGGACCAATCAGACAGCTGGTGTATGGCTTTGGCATTACGTCATGGAGGCCCGCAGTTTGTCTTGACCAACGCACTGCGGATAAAACAGAAGCTTTAAATATTTCATTGAGGATCTCAGGTTGCTGGACTTCTGGAGGTCAGGGTTGCGAAGAGACATAGCCTCATCCTCCTCTCCCTGCCTGCATCCTCCTCCTTTTCTGACGGGAGACGGGGAAGGGGGAAGCAGGGTGGAAACACAGCGTTAGGGTTTTGAAAGCGCCTGAACAATGGTCATGTCAAACATGGTGCATGTTGAAATGAAGTATGTCGTGAGGAGACAGTCAGGCTGTCCCAACAAGTCATCATTTTCTGCTCTCATATTCACACATTTTCAAAAATGTCTCCTAAAATGATATTTAAAATTAAAAACACCCACCAGAAGATATGCAAAAATACTCCTGCAAAATGTCAGGTGCCACTATACCCATTTGCAGCTCTCCTTTGAAGGGGAAGACCACTCATTTTACACACAAAGGTGAATTTACTCATGCTGAGAAGATAACCTTGAGAAATGTCATTTGTGATTTAAGTGAAGACTTCAGATTTGCATGCATGGCAACCTATAGGTGTGCAAGGTTAAAGATAAAGTTTCTAACATGCAAGGATGGTGAAATGAGAGGCAATGGTGAGTTTTAGGATCTTTTTTTTAAGATTCACTCAAATTGGGTCTATGAGTCAGGTCAGCCTCCATTGCCCTTCCATGTCTTCTTTTTTTTAAAAAAAAATGACCCCAAAACACTGTAGTTCTCACCAGGTCTTCCCTAATAACAGCAATTTTGGCATGGCAGAATCTTTCTCATGTCTTTTATGAGTGTGTTGGCACATAGACACCGAGGTGTTGATCACCTGACTGACATTCCTGGCCGAGATGAAGACCCTCTAGGGCTCTGACACGCTGCAGCATGTGGCCTGGCACAGAATATACTTTACAGAGAAAGATATGTGTATACAGGATGTACTGTAAGGAAATTTCTCACCAAACTCTTAAAAAATGACCATATCTTTGAAGATTTACCATTAAATTTAAGGGTATTTGTCCTGTTTTGTCATTTTTTAAAAATCAGGTAGAGAAAGGAAAGAGATACACAATGCAACAAAACAAAAAAGTAAGAAACACACAAGCATCGCAAGCATTTGAGAAATATCAACCTGGAAAGTAATTTTATGGCTCAGTACTGCTACAGCGATAAGGACGACGGACAGGAAGAGAGAGCAGATTGCTGCGTGACAGAATACATTTTTCAGAGGAGAGAGGATTAAACAGCCTTATGTCACAGCATTTATTTTCTCCTGCTGTGATTATACAGAGCGGGTTTCAGTTGAGGACAAAGCTTGGAGCAGAAGGCGGCGCCCTCATCTGGCTCAATGGTGGAAACTGCACTGGACATTGAGATTGCCCTCATACCAAGGTTAATCTCACGCGATTCAATAAAACCCCAGTCACTACCTCTCAGAGTCTTAGCAGATTTGGTAAAGATCACTTTAGTATTTAGACTAACACTGACTGATATACAACAAAACCAAACTTTTGAAGGGTTTCAGAGCTTCAGCCTAGAAAAAGTCTAGTATCCTTAAATTTTAAGGATGCTATACCCAAGAATAGCATAATTAAACCCACAAAATGCTCTGTAGATCTAGTGCTGTGTGTCTCTGAGGTCATTCAACACCACGATTTCAGACTGGAGGACTGGGGTACTAATGTGATTCCCAAGTTTCACAGTACTAACAGGGATCATGCGAGACATTGGGCATATTGTACAATCTGTTGAGTGTGATGGGGATATCTGACACAGGAGTGTAGTGCCACACTGACACCTAGTGGAATTGCTGAGTTTAGAGGAAGATGTGACTGATATTCCAGCTCCTTAATTGTTCATTCTTGGACTCTGCTATAAAGTAGCTTTGCATTATCTCTCACTTTAAATAATCCTTATTTATCCTTTACTGGTCATTGGCTCAGCCCTTCAGTCCCTTTAAATCAGCTTTCTTCTGACTGGCTGCATCTTGTAAACACAAGGTTTGAACATTTGAACATCAGGTGAGTGGGGCTTCTGCAGTCACAGTCAGAGCTGCTTGCCTGGAATGACCATATTAATGATATCCCCAGGAAGTGAGTGTTTAGAACAGTCTGAAGTCTGAGCTTTTGGCTCATAATAAATCACCATATCTTTCCTCATGCTCACTGAAAGCCTATGTCTTTATATGGGGATATTTTATTTTGGCTTTTCTGGACCTTATACTTCATTCTGCTCAGTAGTTTCATACTTTGTCAAGCAAGGGTGACTTTATTGTGTCATGCTGTAAAATAAAACCATTGTCCTCATATAAGGACACACTATTTAAAATAAATAATTTCTTCTTACTTTTATATCTCTGAGGTCCAACTAATCCCAAATAGATGGGAGAGATTAAAAATTCATTCCAAACAAGAGCTCGGGTTAAGTTAGTGATTGCTCACTTTACCCATCTTTTACTTAAAATTCACATAAACCCCAAATTGTTAATTATAGTGTTGTTTTTTTTCAAAATCTAAAACAAACTCAAATCCAGCACAGAAACAGAATTTAGTTTCCCTGTCCATGCCATGTTAATAATTTAAAAGTGGCTGCACTTTCAAGGTTCTTGTGCCTTTTCCAAAACCTTCCTATCTATTCATGTCATTCTTTCACGCTCACTTGCACAAGAATTCTAAAAGTAGCGGCCTTCCCCTCATTTAGTCATTATCATTGGGCAGCTAATGTTTAAGCTCTCAATTTCAGGTAATGGAGTCTCCCTGGTGATGACGGGTCAGCTCCCTCTCCTCACTCAGGTTAAAAATCAAACTCAGCGAATTCCTACACTAATCTTTTCTGGAGTGAAGCCTTCTTACAAATGACTTGTACATAGTTTTAATAATTCTGAAAAACTCCCTTAAGATTTTGGATCAAATTAAAACATTTGTTTTGACTGTCAAATGTCTTTGTACATAACATACAATTCACTGAGAGAAAGTGTTCTTTTGCAGTACTTCAAATTACTAATAGTCACTGGCCACTTAATAGATACACCTCTTTAACTACTCATTAATGCAAGCATCTAATTTGCTGATCTTATGGCAGCAGCTCAGTGCATCTAGACATGGTCAAAACTACCTGCTAAAGTTCAAACTGAATATAAGAATGTGGAAGAAAATGGGATTTAGGAGCTTTTCAACATGGTGTGGTTGCTGGCGCTAGATGAGCTAGTCTGAGTAATTCAGAAACTGATCTATTGGGGTTTCCCAACATGACCATCTCAAGGGTTACATAGAATGGTCAGAAAAAAAGAAAATATCCAGCAAGCAGCAGTTGTCTAATTCAAAATGCCTCATTAACACCAGAAATCAGAGGACATGGCCAGACTACACTGTGTGCACAATTATTAGGCAATTGAGTATTTTAATGATTCCAGTCCATACCAGTACCCCACCTCCACCTTGCTGGTGTTTGAGTTGGAGTGGAGCTCTGTGCCTATTGCTGATCTAGCCACAGGCCCATCCATCTAGTCCATCAAGAGTCGTACTCATCTCATCAGTCCGTAAAACCTTTAAAAAATCTTTAGATATTTCTTGGCCCAGTCGTGGTTAACTTATGTGTCTTATTCAGTAATGGTCAAGTTTCAGCATTTCTTACCTTGAACCTACTATCCAAATGTCACAAAAGAAATCGACACTCATCAGACCAGGCAAAAGAAAAAGACGCAAATTAACTGCCAAAGATTTGAGAAGAGCCAAACGTGAAGCTATTTAGAAATTGTGGGCCCTCCTTAAACGTGAGATGTACAATGAAGAAAAACAATACACCTCCCTGAACACTGTCTGGGAGGCTGTGGTTGCTGCTGTACAAAAAGTTGATAGTCAAGAAATCAAGAAACTGACAGACTCCATGGATGGAAGACTTTTGAGTGTTATTGAAAAGAAGGGTAGCTATATTGGTCACTGATTTATTTTTCGAAATGTTTGTGAAGTTTGAGCTGTTTATTATTCTCACTTTAACAGACGAAAATAAACAAGTGAGAAGGGAATGTTTTTGTTTTTCTTTGAGTTGCGTAATAATTCTGCACGCCAATAGTTGCCTAATAATTGTGCACACACATTCTTGTACAACTTTCACTTTCTTAAATATTCAGGTTTGAGGTTTATTAACCTTTTGGATTGACCAGGAGCACTGTTGTTAAATTAAAAAACTAATCCTCAAAAATGCAACTTGCCTAATAATTGTGCAGTGTATTTCCAGCTGATAGGAAGGCAACAGTGGCCCAAATAACCACACATTACAAGAAGGTGCGCATCTCTGAATGCATATGTCAAACCTTGAAGCAGATGAGCGACAACAGCAGAAGACCAAAGCAGGTGCCACTGCTATCAGCTAAGCACAGTAAAGTGAGACTAAGATTTGCAGGGGCTTACCATAATTGGAAAATAGATTGGACAATTTTTGTGTGGTCTGATGAGTCTCGATTTCTGCTGTGATATTTAGATGGCAGGGTCAGAAAATTGGCAAAAACAGCATGAAAGCACAAATCCATCCTGCCTTGTATCAACTGTTCAAGCTAATTGTGACAGCGTAATGGTGTGGGGGACATTTTCTCGGCAGCCTTTAGGTCCCTTATTACCAAGTGAGCACCATTTAAACACCACAGCCCACCTGAGTGTTGCTGATGACCAGATCCATCCTTTTATGACTGTGGTGTATCCATCTTTTGATGACTGCTTCCAGCAGGATAGTGCATCATATCACAAAGTTCAAATAATTTCAAACCTTCACTGTACTCAAATGGCCTCCACAATCAAATCCACAGCAACTGTGTGATGCCATCATGTCAATCTGGAGCAAAATCTGAGGAAAGTTCTCAGCACATTGTTGAATTCATGCCTCAAAAAATTAAGGCAGTTCTAAAGGCAAAGTATGTACCTAATAAAGTGGCCAGAATATGCATTATATCTCTGGAGTTTGAAGGAGACAGGATTCCTTTTAATATAACATGCACAGCTCCAATAATCACTCAAAGACCATCTATACACATTGAATGTTTTATTAAAAAAAGAAGTTATAACAGTTTATTTTATACACAACTATTTATGAGGTTATAAGCCTATTAATAGAGAGCATTTGTCTTTTTGACAAGCATGCCCACTTCACAATGCAAAGAAAAAAACATGAGGGCAGAGAAGGTGGTAAAAAATAAAACCAAGAACTGACTTTTCAAAACAAAAAATAAAACTTTTGACTTTTTAAAACCCTCAAGTATTACACACTAGGTACCAAATACATAGTTTCTATTTTTTTTTAAATGCTATTTTCCATGCTGTGTGCGCCTGCAAAATCCCCTGATGGCAGCAGTCAGCCAGCACAGGGAACAAATCCACACAAGCACAAGACAGAATGGGAGGTGTGCACCAAGCGAGCCTCGACTCCACACCAGAAGCATGCAACTGCCCGAGGAGACACAGTCAACACATGGGGGAGGTGACTTTACAGCATCAGGGTTCCGGCTCTCTGCAGCTGTGCTGATAAAATAGAGAAAGGGCCGTGGAAGTCTTGTCTGCAGATTAATAGACCAGTCCGTTCACTTAGCACAAACCCTTCATCCTTATTATATCCAGCAGGGTCTGGGGGAGGAGTGCTTATAGTTGTGGGGCTATAGCTCAACACTGGGCTTCCTCTGCAGGTTTGCAATCAGAATCCTGAGGCCCCATCAGTCCTGATGTGTAAAATCTAGTCATTTAAAAGGGTTGATAGAAGAAAATATTACCTGCAAGTTTGTGGTCTTAAAACAGAAGAGGTGGATGGGGACAGAGCCAAAAGGAAATTAAATAAAAGCACAACAAACATGTTGTCATTTTAAAAAAAAAAAAAAGAAGTTAGAATTCAAGTTGTAATGGGAAGCATGATCATTCACAGGCTTGAGGATATTTCTTGAGTACTTGAGTTGAAGATGACTCCAATTATAAAGGCAGCTATCCAATTATGTAGTACAGTAAATAAGCAAGTGCAGGGTGTTTCAAAAAAGGTGGCCCACTAAGAAGATCAGATTGTTTAGCAGAGCAACACCAGGCCATAGCTGAATGTATCATCAATTTATTGCTTAGCAGATGCAAACAGTGCTGAAAAGCAAACTTATGATTTTAACCAAACACAAGACGTCATTTTTAGGGGGGGGGGGGACAAAAAATAAAATTTGTTGCCTGTTGCACCAATACATCGTAATGTTCCATTTTATTACAGTTGTCAACGTGGATATACCAGATTTTCAGCACTTGCATACAATACTGCACAGATGTCAAGTAAAACAAGAAACACCCAAAACCCTTAAGATCAAATTCTCATCAGTGTATTTTAGCTGAATCAAAGCTAAAGCAACAGTGACCAAGTTTAAAAACAAAACAAAAAATCATAAATAATGAATTTTCTTAATTTTGCTGCACGAGGGGGAAAATAGAAACAATCCAGTTGTGACAATGGGTAATGTTTGGGTTTGTTCTTTTGATGTGTATCACAACCCTTGTGTAAAACATTCACATAGCTTTTTACTGCCTTGAACATGGCAACTATAACAAAGGTTTGCTCTGCAAGGTAGCTGCTGAAAGCTACCCCAAGCTGACATTCAAAACTTCTTCAGGGCGGATTTATGAAATAATTATCCCACACTTTAAAACAGACCAATTCATCTGCTAAATTAAAAACCAACCAAGGAGTGTCTCTGCATTCAAACGAGCACAGAAGTATGTTATAGATCATGCTTATGGAAAAAAATCACTGTTTTGAAAAGGGCTGAACCACACTTTTGATTTCAGTACAGTTAGATCTATCAGGCTCACTACAGGTCAAATGTCAT
Source organism: Etroplus canarensis (assembly GCA_015106775.1). Classification (NCBI taxonomy): domain Eukaryota; kingdom Metazoa; phylum Chordata; class Actinopteri; order Cichliformes; family Cichlidae; genus Etroplus; species Etroplus canarensis. The sequence goes on along the minus strand of VUQH01051499.1, from coordinate 13,099 downwards.
CCCAGATTGAAATCACACACACTCATCTGTACAACTCTGAATCTGAAAGATGACAACAAGCAGGCATGTCTATGGGGCATCTCACATATAACCACAAAACAGACTAAAAATTGGATGATGCACTGATGATTTATCGGGTATGTATACCGAACTATGCAACGCTATCTGTAATACAGCCACATAGCAAATGTTTAGTTGAAGTCACCACCCAGCAAAACTAACTATCCCAACATGTCAAAAAACACTGTTCAACAAACATTAGCATGATTTCCATCCTTTCAATATCAATGTTAATCCCTATGCAAGATACAAACCAACTGTATTCCAATCCTGAGCCATAAAAGTCTAACAATCCTACATTAGCTCAAATAAACCCTTAATGCCGCTCACAGCCTGGGTAATTCCCCTAATCTTCAACAGAGTGAAAAGTTAGTTGTCAAAAATCACAAATTGGACAAGATCAAACTGCTGAAAAAAAGGAGAAAAAAGTAAGCTTTTTAAATGTACTTTTCTAGTTTCTGTATGTCATCACTGACCTTCGTGTCTTTTTGAAAACATGGTTTTGTGGCCTTCTTCCAAACGGTCATGTTGCTTTTGTGATGAGGCACAGAAAAGGGGGCTGAGATCAGAGGTGATGAGGTGACCTCCCAAGTAAGACTCAGCCTTTAATCTTTCACTTGGGATCCACAATCTGCCACAAAGTAACCAGTGATTCTTACTGCAATCTGTGAAACGAATACATTTCAGGGTTTTCTAGGTAGTCTGTCTGCCATGTTAGCCTCCAAAAGCAACACTAAGTCAGTGTTTTGGTTTTAACACTACATTTTCATGAGGCTACAGAGAGGCGTCTTTTCACTGTACAAAAAACCCCCTAAATAAAACAAAGCAAATGTGCTGACCCCCCCCATCAAGAAAAATATAGCCAAAAGTAAAAGCAGGGGGGAAAAAGTCTAAAGTCAAAACTCAAAAATGTGATTGCAATTTCTTTCCACGCATCATAGATTTACATCTTTACCTGCCACAGTGAACAACACTGATGTATTTCTTCCAAGTTAAGAACTTAGATTGTACTGTTTAGATATCATGTACAGGGCTCGCATTTTGTAATCTTCAAACTTGTGATCCAAACAGAGATCCTTGTAAGCAGACAAAGTGAGGGAGTCCAGTAGATGCCATGAGGAAATGCACCAGAGGTCAGACCAATATGGAGGGCAGGCATGGGAGAAAACTCTTGAGTAACACTGGAATGTGAGGAGGACCGATACGACACTGACCTGAACGTCAGGGTCACAAATTACTCTTTAATTTAATTTAGATCCACTCAGTAACCATATGACCATTTTGATTGCTTTTTACTGAGATTAAAACAGAATTTAGTGCTAGTTCTAAATCATTAATTTTTGTATATAATTGGAAAAACTGTTCATATTGCCATATAGAAATGTGTTTTAAAAACACAAATGCAGAAGACCGTAATATAGAGGCCCCCCCCTGCACAATGTCTGGTGCTTGTATTTGAGATGAATCTTGATATGAATTATGAAACTCATATGGTCAGAGGGTTAAAGTGTAGGTCTGGTCTATTTTCAGTTCCCATAATGCCAAATGAGTCTGACCAGAATGCCCACAAAAAACCTTACATTAGAGCCATTTTCTCATTTTGCTGCCTGTGTGCACGAATCTTACAGCTAATGTATGTTTCACAAATCAGATTTTAAGCACTATCACTCCGCCCATATTGAAACATCCATTTAAGTGCACCTGTTTTGCTTTTCCTTATTATCTATCATTTATATACTCTTAAAATGTTGGATGCTCATACTAATAAAGTGTTAAAGAAGGTGGACATATATGTGCCATTAATTGCTGTGAAACAAACTTGTGGCTTCAGAAACTGAGCTCTATATGCTCGCTTTCAGACAGTTCTTCCTACTCTTGGTTCTGCATGATGTCACAGAAGCCCATCTGCTGTTCACACCTGTTTATGAGGAGCAGCCGATCAGAAGGTGGCTGACTTTGAGAAGAGCAGCTAAAACTGGTCAGCACACGCATACAGGCAGCAGCAGATCAACAAAGAGTAACAAAAAGTTAATGTAACAGCCCATACAGAAACTGAACTGAATGAGATAAAAATACCTATTTTACACTGGCATAATACAAGAGATATGCTTAGGAGGTATTCCAGGTTGATTTATTAGCGTCTATTGGCACTGCACTTCATGTAAGGTGTGCTTAGACACTTGTCAGTGTGTGCATTACCTTTACTACAGGATACCGCTGTGGTGATGCATACCAGGGCGCGCAAGACCTAAGCAGCTCTGAAGTGGAGCAACTAACAAAATGGTCAGAATCAATTAGCATTGTGGAAAAAGAAAGAAAATTATGATTGACGTTAGGACGTTTTATAAAGTGAATTTGAGAAAGCAGATGTCACATGGAAACTTCCTACATGACGCACCAAACAGATGAGCAGATGACAATGTCGATGCGTGTAAGGAGAAACAGCTACAGAATGGGAGGGGTGTCTGTCAAACACACCAAAGGCTATATATCCATAAAAATCCTTGTTTAGTAGTAGTAATAATAATAATAATAATAATAATAATAATAACAATAAAAAATCAACTTGTTTAAATATGAATATTATAAGTCTGCTTTCTTGTGGTTAGGAAATCAAATATAGTCTCTGTGGGGGTTAAAGTAGGGGGCAGGATGGGGGAGCCCTCCTATTACTACAACTCCATGTCCTGGGCCTCATCTTCTGAGAAATCAGACATGGAGCTTTCAGATGAAGAGTCGCCTGCACCCTCTTCCTGCTCCTTCAGAGCCTCCTCTGTTGCATATTTCTGAATGTACTCTGCAGAAAGAAACAGAAAAAGTGAGATGACTAGTCAGCAGTAAAAGCATGAAACTCTTAAAAAGAAGACAGTTTTCTAATTTTTATAACATTTTGCTAAATAAAAAACTTGGAAAATTAGTTTTATGTCTTGCAGTAATCCAAAAACCTAATTTAAAACCAGGGCTCTACGCCCAACATATTTTCATTAGGCTGAACCTTTGATTTTCTGCTTGTACTCCTCTGGCCGATGAAGGTACATGGCGGCTGCATCTCCATTTAGGGGATCAATAGGGTTTGGGTACGCCAGCAGCTGGGGCAGGAACGACTCAAAGATGTTGGTCAGATCTGAAGAAAAAGGAAATATCACTTTACCAAGGGAAACAATTTAGTCTTCTAGAAGCAAGTCCAGTTACTTGGCAGCTATCATGGCAGGGTGTCCTGTCGGCTGTTTGGCAGCTGTTTTAAGGAGAAATGGATAAGGAGAGAGCCACAACTTTAACTTCAAATGTCATTGGGACATGAAACTGAATGCATATATTTGCCAGTCAAATCTAATTAAAAATTAGCTTAGAAAAACATAAAGAAAATGCTAAAAATGTATTTACACCCACAAGTTAGACTTCTACCATACATGTGTAAT
>VUQH01051497.1:7192-22665 GCA_015106775.1 Etroplus canarensis | reverse complement strand
GGGGGGGGGGGGGGGGGGGGGTCATTACAAAGCCTGTCCTGTCCTTGCGACCAATGTTACGTGCGACTGCTGTCCAGGGAGGAGCTGTCCAGTGTCCAGCAAACAATCAGCACCGGTCCGTTTCTTTCTCTGCTGGCTCACACCAAACCCCACTTCACAATCACCCAAACAACAGCCTGCTGCGCGAACACGCCAACCCCAGCGCGAAGATTGCCTGTGCCTGGCATGGTGGGGGTGTTCTGGTAAATTCGGCAGGGCTTAACCACACTTTGAGTGAAAGTCCTGCAGCGCTGCGCACTCATTAGCAGGTGCCATCCTTTTATTTAAGAGCATGAATGGCAGGTGAAATCATTCAAAGTGGATTTGTTCTACTCCGGTTATTGTCCAATTGGAGCAGACGCTTTAAATACACAAAAATAAGGTGCTGAAAGCCAGCTATACACTTCAATGTGCCGATATCCACCTTTGAATGAAGCAGTCTGTCCACACAGGGTAACTACGTAAGCCGCGAGGCTTTTATTGTCGCTAGCCTAGCTGAAGCGCTAACAAGGCTACAACAGCACCTCAACGTTATCTGGCGGAGAGCTTACCTTACAGATGAAAATACGCGGCCCTCGAATATCTCAGAAGATGTAGGAAAACGTCGTTAAAGAGACCAGCCACACCGGCTAAGCGCACTCCGCCTTGCGGGGCATGTCGGGGATGCTGCTGTCAGGGTGAGAGAGAAGGGTGGCTGTGTCAGTTTCCAATCATCTCCCCGAGATACTAGACAAAATAAAGCGGTGCATGATGGGAAACCAGAACCGTAAGCCATGTAACCCCGAAACGTCCCACAACAGTGACTTCTGACCATTTAAACCCACGTTTAAGATTAGAATCGCTGCTTGAATTCAGGAGAGCACAAACCAAGCGGTACATCAGGGTTTACTGACCTTAAACGAGATGAAATACCGAAGCGGCGGCTCTCAGGGACGTGCTACAGTTAGCCGAAAGGAGCGTCGTCACCATAGCAACGGAATCTGTCACCTGGTCAGTGGTGAAGTATCCACGCCATCTAGTGGCTGAGCAGGGATAAAGTGTTTCTACCGGAAGCAGTGTATAGTGTGTATTCAGGCGTTTTGATTTTTTTCTTTTTCTTTTCTTCTTTTTTAAATTTTATTTATGTGAAAATGCCAGGATTGCGTGCACTACTGAAAATGAAAGAAAGCTGCTGGACAGATTACAGTTGGTGGACAGCAGAGGGGAGTGTTGCCCTTCTCTGTCTTTGTAAGGAAGAGCAACCTTTACCTTAAAAAGAGCCGTTTTCAAGTAGTACAGATTTTATATATTTCATGAAGTTTCATACTGAAGATGACACTGAGTTCAAGTATCTTGGGGTCTTGTTCATGAGTGAGGGATGGGGAGAGCGTGAGACTGACAGATGCTGTACTGGTCTGTTGTGGTGAAGAGAAAGCTGAGGGTGAATGCAAACTTGTCAATTTATTATTCCTACCCTCGCCTATGGTCACAAGCTTTGGGTAGTGACCAAAAGGATAAGGTCGTGGCTACAAGAGGCCGAAATGAGTTTCCTCCGAAAGGTGGCTGGGCTCTCCCTCAGAGACAGCGTGAGATGCTCAGTCTTCTAGGAGGGGCTCAGAGTAGAGTGGCTGCTCTTCTACATCAAAAGGAGCCAGCTGAGGTGATTCAGGCATCTGACCAGGATGCCACCCAGGTGAGGCGTTTCAGGCATGTCCCACCAAGAGGACGCCCCGGGGCAGACCCAGGACATGCTGGAGAGATTGCTACTCTCAGCTGACTTGGTATCCTCCTGGAAGAGCAGAAGAAGGTGGCTTGGGAGAGGGAGATCTGGGCATCTCTGTTTAGACTGCTGACCCCTCAACCCAGATCCAGATAAGCAGCAGAAAATGAATGGATGGATGGATTGAGAGTAGTGAACACCAACAGACTTAACAAACTGATCCACAAGGCCAGTAATGATGTGGGTGTGGAGCTTGACTCTATGACGGTGGTGTCAGAAAGGAGGATGCCATTTAAATTAAGGACAATATTGGCCAATCCTTCAGATCCTCTACATGACAGAGATGGGCACAGGAACATGTTCAGCAACAGACTTATCCTACCACAATGCATCACAGAACGCCACAGGAACTCATTCCGACCTGTGGCCATTAAACTTCACCATTCCACCTGCTTCCCTCTCATTCACACACGTACTCTGTCGTGCTTCTACAGACTTTTATTTGTCTTCTCTCCAGTGCATACCACCGCCTCTCCAGGCTCTCTTCTAACTGCTCCCTGCTCTCACACAACAGATTACAATGTTGTTTGCAAACATCATAGACCACGAAGACTCCTGCCTGACCTCTTCTGTCAACCTGTCCATCACCATTAATTAATTAAATACTTTTAATACAAGGAACTGCTTTGCAGTGGCCTGTTGTTACATTTTCATTTCAACAATACCAAGTTGTTGTTACATTTATGAAATTTTGGAACTAAAATGTTAAAAATGGCTTTATCTTTTCTATTAAAAACAAAATAAAACCGTTGTAAGGTGGAGGAAATATCTAATATATTAGTAGGTTTAGGCCAAATTTGAAACAGAATAACTGTGAAGCTGTGCAGGCCACTCTGTTCATATGCAAATTAACTGAATCAAGAGTAGCCTGCATTGATAATAATTGAAACACATAGCAGCCTAATAGCTTTTAAAAACCTAACATTAAAAGACTCAGGTCAGTTTCAGTTTAATTTGGACTAAAGTCCAGATGCATTAAGCAGACTGGTAAGCCAGTCACACTGGTGGTAAAGGCAACCAAGTTTTTCTATGGACCATTTATGTGTATACATCCACCTTTACTGGGGTTCAGTGAAATTAAGAGGATAAAGTAACAGGCAATAGATGCAAGCTTTTATCCACATATTAAACTTTTATTTATTAAAAAAAATAAGAGTACAAGGTACACATTTTTACAAATAGAGACTGTGAAGAATATCTTTTAGGAATGATAAATGAAAATGTAGAAAAAACACAACACAATTTCCATTTTCATCTAGTTTTTAGTCAAAGCCTAAGGGAGATGCTGATATGTAAAGAGCTACAGGTTTGAGAACCCTGATGTAAGGGATACTGCAACAGCTGATTAATGCAAATATATAATCAGTCAGTCACATTTCAGTGCATTTAGGTAGGTCAAGATGACCCGCTTAACCAAGCATCATAATGAGGAAGAAAGGTAATTTAAGTGAGCTTGAATGTGGCATGGTTGTTGGTGCCAGATGGGCTGGTCTGAGTATTTTAGAAACTGCTGATTTACTGGGATTTTCCTGCACAACCATCTCTGGGATTTACAGAGAACGGTCTGAAAAAGAGAAAACACCCAGTGCGTGGCAGTTCACTGGAGAAAATTCTTTGTTGATGCCAGAGGTCAGAGGAGAATGACTGGACTGCTTCCAGCTGAAAGGAAAGCAACAGTAACTCTGTTCTGTGCTCATGACATAGTTGGACTGCACACACAAACACATGCAAACACACACACACACGTGCGCGCCCACACACACATGCTAAATGAGACCCACAAATCCACAGATTTTCTGTGCAAAAATTATTTGAATGACAAATTAAAAAAGAAAAAATCTTAGCTTCATTTTAATGGTCTCATATGCATGTTTATTATAATATATGCATTTTGTTCAAGTTTAAAAGAAAATTAAAAGACAATTCTCCAGAAAAATAATGGAACTTTGTCAAAATCTATTTGATATCAGCACCATTGACTTAGTTTTATTCTCAGTTTATTTCACTGTTTTATATAAAATCTTGGGAAACAGTAGCTTTTTCATTAGTGACCAAAAATATCTCTTTAAATTTTTTCTGGCCAGAGTAATTCCTCAGTGACATGGCTACTGGGTAAAATGATACAAAACAAAAGCAACAATTTTCATTCCGGACCTGAGAATGAGTCTCACATGTACAAAAAGTAAATATCGCGTGGTATAACCGAAGTTATTGTCCAACCTCCAGGAATGTTATTTTTTAGAAGCAGCCTTTAATCTCTCCCTGGCTTTGGAATGTTTGTGATAGGGATTAAATTCTTCTCATTTCTTTATTTTTAGTGATTCTGGCACACTTCCCAGCTTCCCGCAGAAAGCAACCAGTTTAAGTAAAGTTAAGTTATCCTCACACCAGCAAAAGTAAGATGAAAAATAATGCCCCTACAGAGACCTCTACCTTCTATGTGATTTGTTTTACTTACACATTGCTAGAGGCCTCCATATATCATAACTGGTAGTAAAGAAGCTCATTGAGAGGAACTAGACAAATAAAACATGCAGGATTGACTATGAACTCCTCCTGTGACTCTTACGGTTGTATAGCCACTGTTTTTTTGGCCCTTTGCTTATAGGGGATCCAGTGTTTGGTAAAATCCAACTGAGAAATGTGCTTTACACAAGCTGACCACAGGTTCTCTCCGACCTAAGGTGTCCACAGTGGGTTTCCATTTAACAGTCTGGCAGCCATCATATATATATGTTTGCAATTTATTTCCTTTTTTGATTGATAATCTGTTTTTTATAACAAAACCTCAGAAATACATTCTTTCAAAAACAGACACACTCAGAAATATTTCCAATTAAAGGTACGGTGGCAAGGGTGCTGTACATTGACCGAATCGTCATACTGACAGAAAGCCATTAACCAACTGTTTATTACAATTTCTGGACATTGGTCACATGTTTTTGAGGGATGACAAAAAATTTTAACCATTTTAAGTGTATTTTTGGTAAGGCTGTTGGATTAAGAACAGATACTGTACCATGCAAAAATCTTGCACCATCCCTCATTTCTTTATACAGTATTTTTCTTCCAAGGAGCCTGACTTTGCAGTAGTTTTTAAAGTGGTTTTGAGCAATAGTTTTCCAGGCATTCTGAAGCATTTTCAAAGTTTTTCTTTGGACATTAGTTGTTTTTTTAATCATTTTCAGCACAGTTCTTATACGATTTTCAGAGAAATGTTTCTGGTTGGTGGTTGATTGGTTGGTTGGTGTCCCCCGTAGTGTAGTGGTTTACATATTCACATTACAAGCGAAAGGTCCCTTGTTCAATTCTCATAATGGAGGGTTGCAACAGAAAGGGAATCCAGTGTAAAACCTCTACCAATGTGGATTAATCTGCTGTTGCGACTGCTTGAGAGAAAACACAACACTGACCTATGACTCAAGCATAAAAAGGGCCCTAACACAAGGAATAAATCGATGTTGTGTCTACACATACTGGACAACTTAGCAAAGAACCAATTTTAATATGCATCTTTAGGCACTTTTTTACTAGCTGCCTATCACAAAAACCCACCGTCTGTTTCCATTTTTGTAGGTGAATGATCCATGTACTGTTTACTGAAGCCTTATCAGAAATGATCTCAGTAGAAGGGTGGCTGACAGAAGCCATTCTGAAGGAAGAGAAACAGGGAGAAAATGCTGAGCTATGCCAAATCACACAGAACTGGACTGAAAATCAGTGCTAACTTCTCTCATGGAGTGATAAATCCAAATTTAAAATTTTTATTTCAAATTGTTGTTCACATGTACAGAGGAGGTCAGGAGAGAGCCATCTGTAAAACAAGGTTGAGGTTCTGTGATGGTTTGCATTTCAGCCAATAGTGTTGGGGATCTTGTCAAAACTGTTGAAATTGTGAATTCAGAAAAGTACAATCATCATTTTGATCCATCATGCAATACCATGGGACTGGCAATGGCTTAATTTTTCAGTGTGACAATACTGAAAACACACTGCCAATCCAATATAAACCTATGTGGACAGAAAAACACACAGTGGAACTCTGGAGAACCATTCCTGAAGACTACTAAAAGAAATGACAAGCAGGCTTGCCTAAGAGAGTTCAGACTGTGTTAAAGAATAAAGGTGGTCATACCAAATAGTGACTTTCAACCTCATTAGAATTGTTACAAACTCTGTTTTTGCCATATGCTCTCTATTTCCATTGAATTTTGCATGTTTCAATAAATTGTTGCACCTCTTTCCTATTTAAAGAAATGAGGGGTGGGCTGAGACTTTTGTACAGCACTCTGGTGCTGCTTTTTCTTGTAGAATTACAAATGAAATGGCAACCTGTCTTAAATGGCAATATTTTATTGCCCCTGCTCTAACGAGCTGCCAAGACCAACACTTCTCAGTTTGTAATAATTTTACAGTTATTATATTGAGGTTGGCACAGCAAAACGCAAAACTCTGAAAACATAATTAAATTTTCCAGGACTTTTTTTGTCAGCTTAAAGGAAGATAGTCATGAATGTGTGATTTATGTATAAGCCACCAATGGCAATTGTATAACAGCACATATAATACAAGCGATCTGAGCGTACAATGCAACCATTTTATCTTATTGTCTCTTCTGCATTGTTGGCAAAATTAGCCTGTATGTGTATGTGTGTGGTCTTACATGGCAAAACAATGGTGAAGGCCTTTTCATGGGGCAGATCATTATGTTTTAGTGAACTGTTTAGCAATTTACAGACATCTGTATCATCACTCTGTCATAATAAGTGGACCCAGAGGGTTTCCTACTATGAGTTGCTCTGTGCTTGTGAGGTATGGAAAGTATCTTTCCCTTCAAGCCCTTACACAAAATGTACAGTGTAAATGTTGGTAGCATCTGGATTTTATATGAGACCATTTCAAAATAAAGCAGCAGAATATGTGAAATCAGCACTTAAAGTAAAGGTTATTTCAACAGCAATCAGCTTCTCTGACAGGTTTAACTGTCCAATTTGTTCATGACAAATTTACTAGCTGACAAAAGAAAGGTGAACACAGAGAGGAAATTATAGCCAGCATGATACATAGGACCCTCATGAAAAGCCCTGCTATAGAATCATGAAACAGCCACTGCCAAAATGTCACCGCCTTCACTCTAGTAATGAGGCTGGACTTCATAAAACCATGTTTTCTATGCAGCCTTTTTTTTTCTTTTATAGTCCAGGGAGAGCAGTGCACTCAGTGCCATTTAAAGTGATACTTCAATTACCAGTGGTTAATGGACCACTAACACCAGACTTTGAAGTGGCTGTAACTCAAGGTGCCAGCCTCAGCAGGAAAACGTGTGTCACAGTTTAGTCCTCCCACACACACTTGTTTGAGCTACTCTGTGATAAGATACAGATGTAGCTGAAACTAAGCCAACAAAATAGAAATTATGAGGGTTCGCAGGACAAATCAGAGGAAAGCAATTATGGAAAGTAGCTTTAAGTAGTTTTAAATAGGTTTTTTTAACAATTGCACAAATACATAGGGGTCATTATTGTCTTCTATTTGAGAGGGTATTGTTTAGAAACGCTTAATGGTCAGGATATGTAATAATAAAAATGATAATCAGTTCTATCAAGAAATGGAGCTTATTTAATTCATTCATTTGGTAAGTGATCATGTACAATGTGCAACAAGAAAAAAAAGTTTGATGTATTGCATCCCAAGGTTAGCATAAACTTCATTTTTTATCTGCAGTCCCCAGACAGGTCACAATTACACAGCAAATCTCTATGAAAACATTTGCATATGAATGTGTCTGCAGAATCTGTGGTTGGACTGGACATTTTCTGGTTTACGTTTATAGGTTGCTTGTTGACCAAGTAGTGTTGACAAGTGATGTTTGAGTAGACTTTGGTTGCATGCAGGTTAACAATCCATGCAGCGTGCAGTAAAGGGATTGCATTACCATCCATAATCATCTCATAATGAGCCCCAAAAATGGGCCATTGACCCAGAGGCTAAGTCAGCAAACTAGCTGATGGTTTTCTAGACTGCAAAATGATATTCAATAACATAGTAGATGATGCATTATAATTATTAGTAATTAGATTAAACAGGGGTTAAACACTAATCAATTAGGCAAATCAACATTACTGGAAAAATGCTAAATTAGCTTGAGAACATTGCATTCTGTTAAGTAAATACAGACATTTCTGCCAGTACTCTAGATAAGTACTTAAATGCTTTGTAAAATGTGAATAAAAACAGAACAGACTGATATGCTATTCCTTTTCAAGCCATATTCAGTTGAATACAGCACAACTATGAATAGATTTTGAATTTGATGCCTTCAACACATTCCAAAAAAAGTTGGGAAAGGAGCACGAAAAGACTAAGAAAATTGTGGAACGCTCAGAAACACCTGGAACATTCCACAGGTAAGTAGGTAATTGGTAACAAGTGATATTACCAAGAATGAGTATAAAAGGAGCGCTCCTCAAAGCCTCAGTAGTTCATAAGCCACAATGGCTTAAAGTACTCCAGTTTGTGAACGACTGCATGGGCAAATAGCCCAACAGTTTATAAACAATGTTTCTGAATGTGCAATTTCAAGAAATTTATAGATTTCACCATCAACAGTTTATAATATCATCAAAAGTTTCAAAGAACCTGGACAAATCCCTGCGCTTAAGGGGCAAGGGTGAAATCGCCACTGAACGCCTGTGACATCTGATCCCTCAGCCAGCACTGTATTAAAAACCGGCATCATTCTTAATATTACAACGTGGGCTGAGGAACACTTTGCAAAACCAGTGTCAGTTACCACATTGCTGCATCTATAAATCTAAGTTAAGAGTCTACTATGCAAAGCCAAAACCATATATCAACAGCATCCAGAAATGCCACCAGTTTCTATGGGCCTGGGCTCATTTGAGATGTACTGACCCCAAGTGGAAAAGTGTGTTGTAGTCTGACAAGTCCACATTTCAAATTGTTTTTGCAAAAATGACAGCTGAGCCTTCTGGACTAAAGAGAAAAAAGACCATCCAGACTGTTGTTGCCCATGGTGTGGATAACTTGCACATCTGTGAAGACAATATTAATATCGAGCGGTAAATACAGGTTTTGGAGCAACATCTGCTTCTGATGTCTTTTTCAGGGACGCCCTTGCTTATTTCAGAAAGACAATGCCAAGCCACATTATGCAAAACAGTAATGCTTTGCAGTGAAAGAGCATGGGTACTAGACTGGCCTTCCTGCAGTCCAGATCTGTCTCCCACTGAAAATATACAGTGCATCATAAAGTGCAAAATACAACAGAGACCCTGGAGTGTTAAACAACTTTGGATGTACATCAAGCATCAAGAATATAAAAGAATTTCACTTTCAAAACTTAAACAGCTGATGTCTTCAGTTCCCAGATGCTTACTGAGTGCTATGAGAAAAAAATTAGGATTGAGACTTCTGGGCCCTCTACTCGAAGAAAGCACTATAAAGTAACGTCATGCTTAAGATGATAAGACACAGATGACTAAAATGATTATGTTGATGCAAATGTAACCAGTACACATGATAAGTGATTTTTGATATATGTTTGAAGTATTACTCAATGATGATTGAAGTTGAATAACTAACATTTTGAATTAATATAGTTAAAGTTACAGAGTAGTGTGAAGTGAGTCATAACCTTGTTGTTAAGAAGAGAGAAACACCTGGCTGGAAAGTCCCTGTTATCTACACAGCTGACCTTGGATGGCCAGACAGAGGGAGACAAGGTTATGCAGGGGGGGTGGACAGCTGCAAGAGAATAAAAGGAGTTGTGTGCTTCGAAATGTGGGATTTTTGCATTGATGTCGCTAAGGAGCCTACGATGCTACTAGCTGAGCATCCCAGGATATATGGCCGTTGCAGGAGAGATCTTTGACCCTGTCTACAGTCACTTCATAAGGAGGGTTCCCCCAGCTGTGGACTATATTTGGCAGTCATGAGATCTCTTAAATCCCCCCTGTGGAATGGTGAAGCAAGAGCGTGGAACTCCTTGGATTTCATATCAAATCAAGGACCCCAGCTGGAACTGCCTCCACCTACAGGAGTGCCCCTGCCCTCAAGTCTTGACTGGACAGAAGGATAAGGACGTGACCCCAGCAAAGAAGATCACCAAAATAAATACCAAGCCAGCCAGCCACAATTAGAGAGAGTTACTATAGAGAGAAATTATAACTTTAAATCGATTTGAGATATATATATATATATATATATATATATATGTGTGTGTGTGTGTATATATATATATATGTTTTACTGCTGTTGCTTGGCCATTGCTAAATTGTTTAATAAATTTATATTCCTGCATTTAAAGTACTAAATCTGACTATTCACTAAATCTTCTCAGCAATGTAAATGCTAAGTTCTAAGTGTGCAAGTTACATCTAAAGGTTCTGAAAGGTTAGTCTAGTTCTGAGTCCACCTACAAAAACAGCCCCTTAGTGTGAATTATCCTCACCTTTAAAACCTATTCCTAGCTAATTTACCAAGAGCAAAAGGTTCATACAAGGGAGCTGCTATAACTAACGCGCTCAATCTCCCACCTGACTGATACAGCTACCCAGTAGGGTGGGTGATTGGGGGAAGCAGGGTAGACCTTGGAATTAACAGCAGTTAGAGAAGCTAGGCGAGTCCCTTATTCCCAACTTAAATGTACTCCAGGAAATCTGGCTGAGTAATACTCATCAGACCAGGAGACTGGACCCTTTAAACGGAGAGCTGGTGAAGCACTAGTCCTGTATTGGGCCTGTGCTTTAAACCCAGGAACCTGACATTATGTAACACAGAAGTAAGCACTCTCCTGTCCCAACTTTTTGGGAATGTGTTGTAGGCATCATATTTATAAAGTGTGCACATAAAAAAAAACAATAAAGTTTGTCAGTTTGCACATTGACTATCTTGTCTTTATGCTGTATTCAGCTGAATATCGGTTGAAAAGGACTTGCAAATCACCGCATGCCCATTTTTTCAATTTACATTTTACATAGCATCCGAACTTTTTTGGAAGTGGGTTTGCGTTCTTTAAATTTCAAAATCCAATAATTTTTAACCTTTCGGCTGCTCCCTTGTGTTATACGAAAGGGTCACCACAGCAGATTAAGCGCATTGGTAAACTGGCAGAGATTTTTACATTGGATGCCCTTCCTGACGCAACCCTCCATGGTGAGAGGGGCTTGTGAGGCAAATGTGCAAACCACAGCAAATAATATAGAATGAATGCTCTCTGTCAGGTTCAAGGCAGCTTTTTTTGAATAGAATATAAGTAGACGTACACCTCTGCACCTCAGCTATAGTATTAAACAACTGTTCAGCTGACAACCAAAAGAGACGGAGACACAGACATGTTTCCTATATTCAGAGCATTTTTTAAAAATCCAGCTGACTCCTATTTCGACCACCTCAGCCATTCACTCTATACCACCATAATCACTGCTCTGAGATACAGCACAATGATTCTGTTTTTCCAGAGACATAGGAGACTGGTTGCAGGTTTTCCCTGTTTTCAGTAGAAATATTTTATCCTGGTCTTTAGTCACAATAAGGATGAGAATTCTGCTGACTTCTTCATTTCATGTGCCTACTTTCATCCATCCTCAAACCACTGCTGGAGTATGCAAAAAGAGATCTAAGAACCCTGGATGTTTAAATGCAAATGTCCAAATGTTCATTATGACCCAGCTAAACACATCCTCAACATCTTTAAGAGTAATTAGACTTTTTGGAAGGCGCACTTATCTGCTCCCTTGCTAAAAATCTATGGAACCCCACTAAGGTCAGATGAAGGGGGAAAAAACAGACATGCAAGTCTGTACTCTTTTGTTTTTAGATATCATGCACATAGTTTTAAAAACTTTCCTCAAACAATAAAGCTGCTTTAGAGTAGCTAAGTAGAAGCTACTTAAAAGAACCACCTTACCTGGTTCTTCTCAAAATGTAGCTAAAAGCACCTTCTAGTATCTCTGAAGTCCACTTGTTAGAGTGTTATAGTGCATTTTGTTAATGGTTAAGATAGGAACTATCGTTGTCTACCCTCAAACTCTATACTAGGCTTCATGAAATTAGTAGTAGCTGTTAATGCAGCCTTGCTAATAGAGAGGCCAACATCAATGACCACACAGAATACTAAGCACACAATCCTCTTTTTAAACCTTGATATACTATGTATATCAAGGTTTATATAGGAGTGAGGTGTATATTTGACCTGAAATTTATGGTATGTGTTCAGAAGAGTGTGTTTTTCTTTCATGTAAGAGATCACCCCATTTACCCGCACTGGACATTTGATCGGCAAGCCATTAGAGAGTGTCATGATGGATGAATGAAAGGAGCTCTCCCTTTCCTAACACCTCCTTCAGTCAGATGCACTGAGTAGCACCTGACTGGATTAACTTCTCTGCAGATCCCAGATTTTAAAAAGAAACCAACATGATGGCTAATTTGCAAACTTTGTCGTATTCTATATATATGTGTGTGTGTGTGTGTGTGTGTGTGTGTATATATATATATATATATATACATATATATATATATATGTACACACACACACTACCAGTCCTTTAATGGTTTTTCTTTATTTTCATGATTAATTACATTGTAGATTCTCACTGAAGCTATCAAAACTATGAATGACCACATATGGAATTATGTAGTGAAGAAAAAAGTGTGAAATAAAGCAAAACATGTTTATATTTTAGATTCTTCAAAATAGCCACCCTTTGCTCTGATTACTGCTTTGCACACACTTGGCATTCTCTCAATGAGCTTCATGAGGTAGTCAAACTTTTGACTGGTAGTGTATGTATATGTTTTAATTTTACTTCATATTCACTCATTTCTGTATATCCAACTGTGTGACTGTAGATACTATACCCTATTGCCACCTATGCTACACACTGTATATTTGGTTTATATGGACATATATAAATATATTTATTGCTCATGTTCATATTTATGTATACTGAACTGAATGTCTGTAACATACACAATTTCCCCCTAGGGATTAATAAAGTATTCTGATTCTGAATCAGATTATGGTGTTCATTTTAAGATAACAAGACTTGCCTACAGAAATTATTAATCTCAAAGAAAACCAAATAAATGAACAACTTAAAACATGATGAGATCTAAAGAGGCCATGAAGTTTTTCAAATACCTGCAAATAGAAATAAAGGGTTTGTTCAAAAGTGACATATCAAAGACTCTTGCGCCCTCAAGTGGTCCACGGGTAAGCTGCATTTTATTATAGCTTTCAGTTTCCTTTCTGGCCTTCATGCTTTGTTCTTTAAATCAAGGAGTGTAGCACTGAGTTTAAGCAATAACTTGTCTTTAATTTTTTTAATCTTAAAAAAATGGTTTCCATATATTTATTCATTTATTTATTGTTGAGATACATGGGGGGGCAGCAATAGGCTCAGTGCGTCAGAGGACTCGCTTGGGAGCTGGAGGGTTGCTGAGGGACCCTTCTGGACATGGACCTGGTGGCCATCCAAGACCAGCTGGCTCAAGACCTCGCCCTGGAAATGTGCGGGGTTGGACCAGAGACCAGAGAGATCCCCAAGCACTGCTGAGGTGCCCCTGAGCAAGGCACCTGACCCCCCCACATTGCTCATTGGCACCTGCAAAATGGCAGCCTTATTCGCTGACCTCCCTCACTGCATGGGGTGTCTGTGTGTGTGTGTGTATCTGTCGGAGTGTCAGTGATTTGATTTGAATTTCCCCATCTAGGGGATGAATAAAGTTGTTTGTTTGTTATATATGTTCAGCTGCTTGTTAACACAGCTATCTAATCAGTCACTCACATGCCAGCAACTCAGTGCATTTAGAAGTGTACACATGATCACGATGACCTGCTGAAACTTAAGCTGGGTATCAGAATGGGGAAGAGAGGTGATTTAAGTGACTTTGAAGGTGGCATGCTGGTGCCAGACAGGCTGGTCTGAGTATTTTCGAAACTGCTGATCTACTAGTATCGGAGAATTTTATAAATCTCTAAGATTTACAGAGAATGAATCCAAAAAAGTGAAAATATCCAGTGTGCGGTAGGCTTCTTGTCGTTGATGCCAAATTTTAGAGAATGGCCAGACTGTTTCAGCTTATAAGAAGGCAAAGCAAATCAAATAACCACTCTTTACACCCAAGGTAAGCAGAAGAGCATCTCTACACGGCACGTCAAACCTTGAAGCAGATGGGAGCCATCCTGCCTTCCAGCAGCCGTTCAAGCTGGTGGTGGTGGTTTAATGATGTGAGGGATGTTTTCTTGGCACTCTTTGGGTCCCCAAGCACCAATTAAGTATCATTTAAACACCGCAGCCTACCTGTGTATTGTTGCTGACCACAGTGTACCCATTGTTGTCATAAAGGGATGGATGTGGTCAGGAGGGTACACTGTACCATGATGAATTGAGGCAGTTCAGAAGGCAAAAGGATCCAACTGAGTACTAGCAAGTTGTAACTAATAAAGTGACCAGTCAGTGTTCCTCATACTTTGCAGTTTTCTTCCCAACTTCTTTCTTCTTTCTAGATATGCACTTTTCAGTGTCTAAAATACCCCTTCATTTGGCATGAACACTCAAGGCACTAAAGCAAGGACTGCTCTGATAATATTCTAGCACTGCCCTTTTCTTACTTGTATGTTTGTGACAGGGTGAATGCTGAGGTGGCTCGGTATGCTGACGTGCCAGATGGTGGCAGTCTATGAATAATAAATAATTGCCATCTGCAAGACAGGTCCAAGCTGATCTGAGGTCAGCCAAATGTCACATGTGCTGAGTGGTGAAGTAAGTCATTTAGGGTGGCTGAACTGTGTAGCACTTGTGAAAATACTCATATACAGTATATACAACTCATTTAATCCTCATGTAGGCACTACAGAGACAGTACAACAACTTTTAAGTCTTACCATGTTGAGACAGTGGACACCAGTGCACTCTCTAAAAGCATCACAAAAACAGTGACCACTCTGTTTCATGACTACTCATATTGTCCAAACAAATAAGAGGAAGAACTGAACAAACTTAAAAGGAAAAATGTTGCATGCACATTACAGAGAGCACAAAAATTGTTTGTTAGATTGTAGTTGTAAATAATCCCTTCTTCTGTTACTAAATATACTTGGTCTTTTGTTTATATTGACAATTTTGTATTTTTCTACACAACAGAAGCGGTTACATACAGGTTTCAAGCATACATGTGCAAGCAACAGGATAATAGGTCATTATGCAGTGATTGAGTTTTGACCTCCAGCTGTTTCAAGGGAGTTCTTCCTTCCCACTGTCACCAGGTGCTTGCTCATATGTGATCATCTGATTCTCAGGGTTGTCTCACAAATATACCTTACAGTATAAAGTGCCTTCAACTAACTTTTTCTGCAGTTTGGTGCTATACCAATTGATGTGATTTAAAACTCTGTCTAAAACACACAAACACTAGTGTTGTTTCTCTATTTCTGTCATTCAAGAATGTCAAAATATAAAATAAAAAATTATAAGTTATTTTCTTAGGGGGTATGGCTTACTGTCAATACAGCCATGCCTCAAACAGAAAGCACCAACATTAATGTTATGGCTTCTGATGTATTTATTCAACCATGTGAAACTGAGGCACCACTTTCAAAAAAGAAAAAAAAAAAAAGAAAAAAGAAGAAAGAAAAAAAAAAAAAAAA
>VUQH01051489.1:0-10769 GCA_015106775.1 Etroplus canarensis | reverse complement strand
GGTGAGTGTGAGGGTTAGGGGACTCTTGTGTAGTACAGTCCTGGGTTATTGAGGAGCCGGATGGCTTGAGGGAAGAAACTGTTGGACAGTCTGGTTGTGAGGGCCCAAATGCTCCGGTACCTCTTTCTGGATGGCAGGAGGGTGAAGAGTGTGTGTGTGTGGGATCATCCACAATGCTGTTAGCTTTGCACTACAAAGCTTACAGCATCACTAGCAAATATTCATCTAAAAATAGAATCTAAAAGAAACATTTTTAAAAGTGGGACCATCTCCAGCCCCCCACCTTGAACTGGATAAGCAAGGATGGATTAATAGATGGAGGAATGAATGGAGGTATGGATGGATGGAAAAACAACCAATTGCTTCACAAAAATTTGATGTGATGTAGGAGAGAGAAACCGTTATCTGGCTGTTGTTGTCAGCACTAATCAAATCAAGGCTTAGCTGTGCTCCAGTATCAATTACAAGTACCCTACAGTTGCTTCATGCAGAGCTGAATAACTATTGCAGCCACACACCTTTTGGTTGAACCTAACTTGTTTTAGAATGGTCTAATCCTAGTTTATGTTTTCTGTTCAGGTTTCAGTAGCCAGTGCTTTGTAAACATTTGGACTTTCAGGGAGAGGCAAAGGTAAACTGCTGTAAAGGAAAAGGTTGTATGCAAATATGCGAAAGTGTGCATGCGCCAAACTGCGTGCAGCCTGTTGCAGACACTTTACTTCTTGAACTTTTTAAGTTTTCCTGTTCATTTAATTTCTTTAACTGTTTAAGTTGCCATCTCAACAATACTGGTTGAGAGAGTTTTTGCCATCCTTTTTTCTTCTTCTTCGGGACAGTGGACCAATGCATTCAGCACCATCAGGCCGGCTCTACTGGTTGAGAAGCTGACAGCGATGCAGGTTGATGCCTTCCTTGTGGCCTGGATAATTGACTACCAGACTGGTAGACCACAGTATTTGCATCTGCAGCACTGTGTGTCGGACCACAGACTTAAATTACTGCACAGAGACATGCCACCTCCAGAGGTTTTCAGATGGCTCTACAGTAGTCGAGTGTATCAGAGAGGATGATGAGGAAGAGTACAGGACTGTATTAGTGAGCAACTTTGTCACATGGTGCGAACAGAACCATCTGCAGCTTAATGTGACGAATACTAAAGAACTGGTTGTGGACATGAGATGGACCAAAACACCAGTGTCTCCTGTTTCCATCCATGGGGTCTGTGTGGAGATAGTAGAAGACTACAAATACTTTGGTGTTCATGTTGGCAATAAACTGGACTTCACAGAACACACAGACGCCATCTATAAGAAGGGCCAGAGCCATGTCTATTTTCTGAGATGACTCAGGTCCTTCAGTATCTGCCAGATAATACTTAGGATGTTTTATGTGTAGTGTGCTGGGACAGCAGACTGACAGTAGCAGACACCATCAGACTCAATAAACTGATCCACAAGTCCAGTAAAGCCATGGGTGTGAAGCTAGACTCTTTGACAGTGGTGTCAGAAAGGAGGATGCTGTCCAAGTTGAGGACAATATTGGACAACCCTTCACACCCCTCTCCATGACGTGCTGTGTCTGTCCAGCATGTCATGGAGAGGGTGTGAAGGATGTGTTTATTTCATTGTTAAGCTTTAATATGTATTTATATTTCTTTTTACTGTTTTAACTGTGTATTAAATATTTCATTTTTTACAGATAGGTTTATACAGTTTCATTTCTTATCTGTCATATTCATATATATTTGTACCTAATAGAGCATCTGGAACTTGAGCAGTTTTCCCCCTGGGATTAAGAAAGCATTCTGATGATGATGATTCTGATGTGGTAGATTTATAAGAGACAAAAATAGATCATCACTGCTAAATGGAATGTGTCTAAAAAAATTGCTTACGTATTGTTATTTTATGACTATTGGTATCCTAATTCAGAGAAAAAAACATTGCTGTTCTTCCAACCTTTTCCCAGATTACTTCTCCTTCACTGTATCATCATGTATGTTTATTATACCCCTTTTCATTCATCTCCAGATACCAGAGTGTCTGCGAGACAGTTATGCTGTACCGGAGCAGACCTACTACCTATACGTAATTGGGATGGTGCTCACCACCCCTCTCCCTGATGAACTCAATTTCCGCAGAAGAAAGCTCTACCCACCAGAAGACACCACCAGATGTTTTGGTATCCTGACTGCCAAGCCCATACCTCGAGTATGTTGCCTCCCTATATTTATCTACCTACCTCAGTGCTTTACACAGTTCTTCTGAATTCCTTTTTGTTTTCATTTTTACTCTTCAGTAGAGGTTTATCCCAGTGAAAATGCTAACCAACTATCCTTCTGTCCAGATCCCCCATTTCCCAGTGTACACTCGCTCGGGTGAGGTGACCATCTCCATCGAGCTGCAGAAATCTGGCTTCACGCTCACCACTGCTCAGCTAGATCTCATCACCCGTCTGCACCAGTACATCTTCTCCCACATCCTCCGCCTGGAGAAACCTGCACTAGAGTTCAGGCCCATGCTGGCTGACTCGGCTTACTGCGTTCTACCTCTGAATGTTGGTGAGTGCTCAGCTAAGCTTGATGGATGTTTGTTCCAGATGTGTAAAGATGCTTATTTGCCATCTTTTGCTGTTTTCTTTGGCTTTTTCAGTTGGGGACTCCGACACGCTAGATATGGACTTTAAGTTTATGGAGGACATTGAGAAGTCTGAGGCACGCACTGGCATTCCTACCACTCAGTACACCAAGCAGAACCCCTTCACCTTTAAGTTGGAGGACTACCAGGATGCTGTCATCATTCCAAGGTAGGAGAACATCAAATGACTGTATTGGAGTGATTTTTACTGAGAAGTCTGCAAGCTCTAGGTTTAGTGTGAGTGAATGCTTCGGATGTATAAGGAATAAACTGACATGGAATGAAAAAGGCTAACTTCATGATGACTGTCATACTGCTCCTTTCCAGGTATCGCAACTTCGACCAACCTCATCGCTTCTACGTTGCTGATGTGTACACAGACTTGACACCACTCAGCAAGTTTCCTTCTCCAGAGTATGAGACATTCGCTGAGTATTACAAAACAAAGTACAACCTGGACTTGTCCAACCTAAACCAGCCTCTGTTGGATGTAGACCACACCTCCTCCAGGTCAGTTGCACAAAGTTAAGAGTCAGGTTAATAAGTATTTGGACAAGGGCAGAATCTGCTCAGTTTTGCTCTTTTACAACACCACAAAGGATTAGAAATGAAGCAATAAGTATGCCATTGAAGGGTATTTAACTACAAATGTTTTTGTGTTAATTAGGAATCTTTAAATAATTCCTGCATTTTTGCAGGCTCTAAAGTAATTTGACAACTGAATATTAATCAGTGTCATTGCATGTGAAATCTTGCTGGTATAAAATAAGACAATAAAAAGCGCCTCAAGGCGACTTTTGTTGTGAATTGGTGCTATATAAATAAAATTGAATTGAATTGAAAAAAGTCAGGTTTTTCCAAGTATCTGCATATGTGTGCCAATAAAAAGAAAACTAAAAAACTGAAAAAACAGACAAGAGGGAGAAGAGAGAGAGTGTGTGTATGTGTGTTTTCAGGTGTGGACAAATCAGCAATTTGATACACTCTTAGAAAAAAGGAATGTTTTGGGTTGTTGCATGTTGTTGTGTGTTGAATACTATGTGTCAATGTGAAAATATAAAATACTATATATGAAATATATAGTATTTATATAGTATAAATATTCAGACACTAAACATTATTTAGGCACTATGTATTTGGGTCATCTATCCTTTATAAATCTTGTTACTGCTACAGAAGCTGACTTTTTTGCTGGATCTTTAAAAGATTTTATGATACCCATGATGGGTAGAGGGTCTCATATCAGTCAGAATCCTTTATTATTCCCAGGGGGGAGATTGCTTGCGGTCCAGATGAGAGTCAAAGGTCAAGTTCACGCGGAGTTATTCATGACATTCTTCTTACATCTTGGCAGCTTAGTGGTGGCTGGATCCTAATCATCTCTTTCTATACTTAATTGCAAAGATGGATAGAAGAACTGATAACATTCTTTAGGTCATGGGGTTAAAGGTCAAGGTCACACGGGGGTCTTCAGTGAATATCATTGCCACTATAGTAGCAGACTGGGCTCCTGGATCATTGCTGCTACTTTTATGGTTACTCAGTAGGACAGGTAGAAGAATTGAGAACATTTTCAAGATCGTGAGGTCAAAGTCATAGGAGCTGACTGGACTTCCGGACCCTTGTCAGCATTTTTATGGTTAATCATTTGACCACACCGGGAGCTGTGTTGTTTGCTGGATCTTTTCCCAACTTTGCATGATTAATACCTATGATGGGTGGAACATCTGATGACATTTACAAGATTGTGGGGGTCACACAGGGTCAGATTTAACTCAGAGTTCTGGGCATTTCGTTTGTTGTTTATTTACATAACGTTGGTTGTCATTTTGTCTCAGACTGAACCTTTTAACCCCTCGGCACCTAAACCAGAAGGGCAAAGCCCTGCCTCTCAGCAGTGCAGAGAAGAGGAAGGCCAAGTGGGAGAGTTTGCAGAACAAACAGGTACTCACTGCCTCTATTGTAGCTTCATTCACCCACCTCGTGAATAAATGCTGTTTTCTTTTTTGATTATACGTAACTGTAGGAAGCTAATCAGTATCATTTTCTCTATGAAGACACTTATGCAGCAGAATCATTTTGGTATGATTAAGTTTCATTATTTTATAGTTACCACTTCAGAATATTGATACTTAACTAGTGGCTTTCAGGAGTTATTACACCAGTTAGTTTTAGGGACATCATCTTCTCATGAGATGCTCTTTATTTCTGTGATCCAACAATCTCTGTCTAATGTGTGTTGCATTTATCAGATCCTGGTTCCAGAACTGTGTGCCATCCATCCCATTCCAGCCTCTCTGTGGAGGAAAGCTGTGTGTCTGCCCAGCATCCTCTATCGCCTCCACTGCCTGCTGACTGCTGAAGAGCTCAGAGCCCAGACAGCCAGTGAAGCTGGAGTGGGAGCCCAGACCCTCCCCCCTGACTTCAGGTTGCTGTTATATACATTTTCAGTGTAATTTACAAAAAAACCCTCCCTGTTAATTCAGATGCAAATGCAACCTTCAAGCATTTGAGTTAAAACTGGCCATAGGAGTGGACGTGTGATAGATAAAGTGCTGCATCAGTGGGTGAATATGCAGTCACATATTTTTCATGTGGGACTGCATAGTTCATAGTTCATATTTTTCTGTGGCATTACAGAATTCTGTGGAGGGTTTTTTGCTTGTTAGATTATCCATAGACTAAGCATTTTTTTCTACTGAATAGTGAAATTGGCTCATTTAGTGTGAAAGCTGTTAAAATGTTTAGGTGGGTGATATGCCTTCCACATGAATGCCTGAACCCAAAATCACACATCAGGGCTTTGAATTGCAGTCAAATAATTAGTGTTGTTCACTCCGCATGTCAGTGGTTAATGTGGATGTCTAATCTGATCTGTTTTTGAGTTTTTTGAACACTTTTGTGTTACAGTTCTAATGTGTAGATGACTGTTTGTGGCAGATATCCAAACTTGGACTTTGGCTGGAAGAAGTCTATTGACAGCAAAACGTTCATCTCCTGCCCCGAGTCCTGCATTGAAGAAGGTGGCAGTCACTGTACACACCAAGAGACTGTAAACCCTGATCCCATTTCCTTAACACTTCATAGTGTTGAGCACTCTTCCATGCTCAAGCAGGGATCCTTCACAGCCCCTGATTCCGAAAACGCCTCCTGCACCAGGAACCTAACAAATGGCACTGCCTTAGTCGCTAGCTGTGACGATGACGGCAACCAAGACGAGCACCTTCACCAACATGACAATTGCCAATGCTCCCAGCCCAGCTCCCCTGGACTGCAGAGCACCCAATCATTACAAGCCACTACCTCAGTTCCTGTGCAGCTCCCTCACAGCTTGAAGAAGCCCATCTCCAGTCCTCCACAGCCCAGTGATGAATGTACACCAAGGGGGACTTCAGACCACACAAATAAAGCTACCTCAGTCTGCGACCGAGCAGCCACGGGTCCCAACACTCCCACAGCGCCTTTTCCTGATGATGTTGCTGGCCCCCAGACCAGATCCCAGGCAAAAGACTCTCCCAAGAACTTGGGGCCCAACCCAGGTCTCATCCTGCAGGCTCTAACCCTATCGAACGCAAGTGATGGCTTCAACCTGGAGCGGCTGGAGATGCTGGGTGACTCGTTCCTGAAGCACGCCATCACCACATACCTGTTTTGTACTTACCCTGATGCTCATGAAGGACGGCTCAGCTACATGCGCAGTAAGAAGGTTAGATGCTTCTTTATTTGTCAGCACCACCCAGTGTTTCCCACAGAACAACTCTACCTTTGTGACAGCAGTAAGACAGGGGCCAAGCATGCATGTACACAGCTGCACGATTATAAGGAGATGCACCCATGCTATTTTAAATCAAATATTAAATTAATGCCATAATGTTACAAAAACTTGTCATTAGTCCTAAATTCAAACTGTCAGATACAATTAATCACCATTAGCAGAACGTAATAGCACACTTTATTATTTGCTGTTGACTCCAATGACAGAAATGATACATAATAACTTGGCTTAAAAAGCATGTCATTTATTTGTACCCCATTATCGTTAAGAGAAGGCCAGAAAACTGAGAAACTACTCTGTTTAAGAATCTATCTTAACCCAAATATGTTCTGGTGTGGCAGATTTTAAAGTATCTGTTAATACATTATTTTGCAAGTGTTGTAACATTTTTAACAAATTTCCTCACTGTGCTTTTCATGGTCTGCCATGTTGTCCAGGTGAGCAACTGTAACTTGTACCGTCTGGGAAAGAAGAAGGGACTTCCTAGCAGGATGGTGGTGTCCATCTTTGACCCTCCTGTTAACTGGCTGCCTCCTGGATATGTGGTCAACCAGGACAAGAGTAGCACTGACAAACTGTGTTCAGAGGAGGTCAGTGGACTTGAGCTACTCACTTGTCACATTTGATCTCTGCTGTGTAGAAGGCAATCAAGGGTGCTAGAACCTTGCCTGTCAGCTCTAATGTCTTCAGGGTCTGTGATTAAAAATACAAATTTATTTGGACCTGATACATGGAGTATACTTGTGCTTGTGCATTCACTGTAAACAGAATGGTTTATTCATTGATGTGTGCTTTCGTTTCCACTAAGGTTGATGTTTATGTAATGATGTTTTTAGGCCACTAGAGCGCAGAGTTCTCCTTGTCTGGCAACTAGTAACAACATTGTGTTTGGTCTGAAATCCCTCAGCTCTTAGCTCTTACTTGTACTCCTGCAGCTTGAAAAATGAAAATTAAAAAGTACATTTAAATACTGTCTTTTTACAACAACTTGTTTAGGAACAGCTTAAAGAGCACTGAAATAAAACACAGTTAAGAAGAGTTTATGTGATTGAACTGAAAAGGAAGCAGACGCCCTAAAACGGAAAATGCTTTTTACAAAAAAATCACAGGTCATTGAATTAAATCACTTTGACCCATACAGTCAGTGAAGGTGATGTGCAGAGAAAGTATTTCAGTGAGCATAAGGGTCACATTTTTATGAGCTATAGTTCTGTAGTAAGGTTAGCTGCCATGATGATGCATACAATCAAATAATAAAATATTTTCATCTGCCACAGTTTTTGTTTTTATAGCTTATGTAGTGTTCATCCCTACTGTATTATCTTTGCTCAAACTTCTACCAAAAATGTATGAAAGCCTGTGCCTAAAAGAACAGGCCAAAAATAAATTAAACATGCTGAACCAAAAGTAACCCAGTGTCCCACATGATTTTGATTAGGCACACTATGTGCATCAACAATGCTTAAAACTGGCGTGTCAAATGCTATTTATAGTATGTGTAGTAGTATGTGTGACAATAGGAAATACCCATAGCATTGCAAATGGGCCTTCAATAATATTTTTTGTTAAAAAAATATTGTTGCAGAAATAAATGCAGAAAAAGACATTGTAATTTTATGCTGCCCATATCATACTGATGGTTAACAAGTAAACATGATGGACAGTGCTGTGGTCAGCAGAAATTACTGAGATTATGTATATACTGTACAATAAGGAGTTATCAGAAGAAGCCTAACTGCAGGTTGATAAAAGGAAAAACTAATATCAGAATGTAATAACACCAGTGACTTGGCCGTTAAAGCTTCCAGACAGGTTTGCTTTGGGGTTCAGTTTGGACATCTTTCTGGCATTCAGACAATCATTCACTTTTCCATAAGTGTAGGTATTGGGATGCGTCAGTGCACAATTTAATAAATACAGCAGGCAGTTATTTAACTGAAGGTTATGAAGAACATTGCATGCCTGAATGTCAGATCCTGATCAATCCTGTGTCAGGGACAGTTTATTAAATGCATTTAATGAAGTTACTGCTGTTGTGCTTAAACATGCATAACTCTGTTGTTTTGAATAAGCTCTTGGATTCCTGCTGGCTGATGCTGCAGGTCTGTCATAAACTCAAAGACTTCTTTATATAGCTGGATGTAACAAGCACATTGAGCTCCTGTTAATGTTGTCAAAACTCCATTGTAGTTTGTACTGTCACAGACTCTGGCTTCGTTGCAGCAACGACTTTACTGATTAACACATAAAGCCGTGTTTCCATGAAGGAGCAGCCACCATGAGATTAGTTTGGGCAGAGTGAGACTAAAAGGGGACTTAAAGTGTATTTTCTACACACAATGTTTTTTTTCTACTGGTGTTTAGAGCATTCTCTACAGTGGTTCGCTCTGTTAGTAATCTGAGAATCCCAGGATGTGGGATGGACTAAAATGTAGTCCTTAGCTTGTGCAAGTCTGTCTGTTGATGTGACTGCGTGCATTCAGATTTGTGATGTGTAAATATTCTTCAATCTGCTGTCAGTGTATGTTGTAGAGGGGCTTTGTTATGATGTCAATTCCTAACTAGCATCGACTCACTTACTGTAAAGGTGTGCTAAGAGGAAAGTTGTTTAACTTGCAACCGGAAGGTTCATCTAAATGCCTGAAAATAATGTGCTATGTCAGTGCTTCACCATAAGTCCTTTTTGTTTTAGTTTTCCTTAACTTTTACTGTCTGTGTCCATCAGGCCAAAGAGGAGTTTCTGGCCAATGGGCGATCTGGAAATGAATATGAGGATGATGATGTGGAGGGCGAGGACATAGATGAAGATGGTGAGCTGATGCTGAAGGATGAGCCAAAAGATGAAGTCAATGTGGAGGATGATCTGGAGTACTATAAGGAGCACATCCGCTTCATTGACAACATGCTGCTGGGATCTGGAGCATTTGGGAAGAAGATCTCTCTCAGCAGCTTCCCACCCTCTCTCACCCCAGCCCCGGGCTCCTCATCTGCCATGGACACTCCGTATGATTGGAAGGCCCCCAAGAAGTCTCTCCATCCAACCACAGCACATTACCCTACAGAGCAGGTGCCCAGTGGGCCCTCAGCTGAGGAGTTTGACTACAGCTCATGGGATGCAATGTGTTACCTGGACCCCAGCAAAGCTGGAGAGGAGGATGACTTTGTGGTGGGCTTTTGGAATCCTTCAGAAGAGAACTGTGGCACTGAGCTCGGTAAGCAGTCCATCTCCTACGACCTGCATACAGAGCAGTGCATCGCAGACAAGAGCATCGCTGACTGCGTGGAGGCTCTGCTGGGCTGTTACCTGACCAGCTGTGGAGAGAGAGCCGCCCAAATGTTCCTGTGTTCACTGGGGCTCAAGGTGAGCTCAATGTTCTACCTCAGTATTACATCATGTCAGAATGCAGCACAGCTAATTAATAATAAAGATTTGTTTCCATTCAGGATTTAGTAAGCATAAATATGATGGAACAGACAATGGACACTGAAAATGTCTTGCTGCTGCTTTTCAGAGCATAGGTTTCCATTGTGAAACAGAAATTAGCTCTCTCAGTATGATGAATTCTGTCTATTTATTTTTGAAGAATGTGCCTTATCCTTCCAGTTTTTAAGCCCTGTGGGCTGCTGCGCTTGCATGGCATTTGCAGAGACCTTGAACAGTAAATATTATAGTGAAAATCACAGATCAGAGTGACTTTTTCAAATTTCACTTCACTATTGTGACAAGGAAAAACATCAGTTGCTTTAATGCACTACTAAATAGTTGTATACCCAAATAGAAGGCGTGGTTATAAAAGCCTGAATATGTCAGTTAAATATAGTTTTGTCTAATAGAGTGTTTTATATTTCTCTCCAACTCAGTTTAACTAAGAAAGATACACTGTCCGGCCAAAAAAAAAAGTCGCCACCAAAAAAAAAAAGGTCACACACTAATATTTTGTTGGACTGCCTTTAGCTTTGATTACGGCACACATTCGCTGTGGCATTGTTTCAGTAAGCTTCTGCAATGTCACAAGATTTATTTCCATCCAGTGTTGCATTAATTTTTCACCAAGATCTTGCACTGATGATGGTAGAGTCTGACCGCTGCGCAAAGCCTTCTCCAGCACATCCCAAAAATTCTCAATGGGGTTAAGGTCTGGACTCTGTGGTGGCCAATCCATGTGTGAAAATGATGTCTCATGCTCCCTGAACCACTCTTTCACAATTTGAGCCCGATGACTCCTGGCATTGTCATCTTGGACTATGCCCGTGCCATCAGGGAAGAAAAAATCCATTGATGGAATAACCTGGTCATTCAGTATATTCAGGTAGTCAGCTGACCTCATTCTTTGAGCACATACTGTTGCTGAACCTAG
>VUQH01051481.1:0-11149 GCA_015106775.1 Etroplus canarensis | reverse complement strand
AAATCTCATCACCTTCAGTTCTGCCACCTCCAGCTCTGCCTAATGTCTTTTTGTCAGTGCCACCGTCTCCAAACCATACATCATAGCAGGTCTCACTACCATCTTGTAAACCTTCCCTTTCACTCTTGCTGCTATCCTTCTGTCACAAAGCACCCTTGACACTTGTCTCCACCCACTCCACCCTGCCTGCACTCTCTTCTTCACCTCCCTTGTGCTCTGTCCGTTGCTTTGGATGGTTGATCCCAAGTATTTAAACTCATCCACCTTCGCCACCTCTACTCCTTGCATCTTCACCGTTCCACCTGCCTCCCTCTCACTTATAGCAATAACAATATTAATTTCATATATATTTGTGTGTGTGTGTGTATGTGGAGGTCACGGACATTTTTTTTCTTTTCTTACTGTTTTTTCACTAGTTTTGCATTTGGTTAGGGTCACTGTCACTGCCGGTAGCATGAGGTGATACCTGGACCCCACAGAGGTTGCACACGTAGTCCAAATCCTCCAGGGTAGTTTGCTTTGCCACCCAGTACAATCTCGAGAGCATGGAGGAGATCCAGGAGACAGTCAGTTCTGCACAGGGCTGTAGAAGGTCCTTAACCTATTGGCAGGACCGATATCTGCTCCTTTGTGCAAGGAGGATCAGCATGAGCACTGCCAAAGTCCTAAAAGATTACCTCCAGCAGGCCACTGGTGTGAATGTCTCTAACCAATAAATCAGAAACAAAATTCATGAGGGTGGTCTGAAGGCCTGGCGTCCTCCAGTGGGCCCTGTGCTCACTGCCCAACACCTTGGAGTTTGATCGGCATTTGACATAGTATACCAGAATTGACAGGTCCACCACTGGCACCTTGTGCTTTTCACATATGAGAGCAGGTTCACCCTGAGCACATGTGATAGACGTGAAAGGGTCTGAGAGCTGTGGAGAACGTTATGCTGCCTGTGATATTATTCCGCATGATCGGTTTGATGGTGGGTCACTGGTCTGGGGAGACATATCCATGGAGGGATGAAAGAATTGATGCCATTAACTGGCTCACACTCGCCTGACCTAAATCTAATAGAACACCTCAGGGACATTATGTTTTGGTCCATCTGACACCGCCAGGTTGCACTTTCAGACTGTCCAGGAGCTCAGTGATGCCCTGGCTGAGATCTGGGAGGAGATCCTGGAAGACACTATCCACCGTCTCATTAGGTGCAAGCTCTGATGTTGTCAGGCATGCATACAAATACGTGGGGGCCATACAGGCTACTGAGTACCATTTTGAGTTGCTGCAATTAAATTTTGGTAAAATGGACTAGCACACTGCATCATTTTTTCACTTTGACTTTCGCTGTGTCTTTGAATTCAGCCCTCTGTACTGTAGGTTGATAATTGTCATTTCCATCCTTTCATTCATAACACATTACCTAGTCCACATCAGTATAAATATCTGGCATGATGCTTGTCCCATTGAGATCTTTTCATCACATTTTGGTTCACATATTGGCCTCTTGTGAAAGGTCCGACTTTGAAAACAGAAGACACAAGCCCGGCATTGGACGTCGCAAGTCAGTACTCCTTGTGCCACACAAAGATAAATAGGAGGGTTGCTTCAGGAAGTATAAAAATCTGTGCCGACATATATGATCCATTTACTGCTGTGACCTTATGGAAAAATAGAGACAAGCCCAAAGTACTATGCAATTAGCAGTTTTAGAAATTGTTCATTAGATAGTGCTTGTACCTATGAGAGTGCAAGAAAATGATCTACTTATTCATGGTGAATGTGTGGATTTGAGGTAACATCTTAAGTCTGAAACATGACGCAGGAGATTTTTAACCAGATGCTGCTCAAATTACACACAAAAACAATTATAGTAGCATTACTGCTTAGAGGAGAAATAAAGAAACAGTGTTTTACAACCTGGGTAGATATCAGATTGTGGGATAGTCCGTGAAGATGATTCAGCTCAGTCACAAAACTTTGAAATATGACAGTCAGTGAGGCAGGCATTACCACAAAGCATGGGATCTTTGTCATTTAATAAAATGGTAAATTACCCTTCAGCTACTATAAAGGCAACTTAGGATGACATTGTGTCATACATTGAATAGTGTTTTAAATGTAATTTTTAACAGGAACAATAATAGATTTCACTGAGACAGGGTTTTGAATAAATCATGGGCATTTTAATCCCCCTTTTCCTCCATCATGGAGTTGAGCCTTTGTTGCTGGGATTCACCACTGCGGAATGACTATTATATATTGAACAATGCATAGTTTCATACCAAGCGGGTTTGTTTTATTTTACATTAATTTCTTTCTCATCTATAAAACTGTGCTTAACAGCAACAGTGGTGGTGCAAAAATAAGGTGCCAATATAATAAATTCAGTCATCTGTGTATGCACACATGAACTACACTTTATCATGAGCCAATCTTCTGTGCACAGGCAGTGCGGATGAATGATTAGCTTAGCAGAAAACAGACACACACAGTTTCCACAGCCTCTTTTCTTTATTAAGGACTCATTGACCTCACAACTCTTATTGATTTATGGCTGCACACTTAACTTTGTTATGCACCCCAACATTGCCTCTCTTGCGTGTCTGTATATGTGTGCAGAAACTCTGCGTTTCCTTTTTATTGGCCTTCTCCAGCTCATGCAATGATGAGAAAGAATGAGATCAATAAAGCAGAAAAGTGCTTCTAAAACAGTTAACATTGTGTTTTACATAAAAGCAGCTACAGTTCCCACTCCACAGAGCAGGACAACGTTACATCACAAAGCTGCGTGCAGCCTTCCGTTCCGCACATCTCCTATGTTATGCTATATTACATTTGTCTTTTGAAGTTCTCTGATGGTGCTGATGATATTTCCTGCCACACGCAATGTTTTCATTCACAGCTCATTAGCTGCGGCTGCAAACCCATGACTACAGCAGGGTTTTTGTTTACCAAAACAACCTTACAACAATTATTGATGCAATTTGCACAGTGTTTTGTAATGCATCAGCAAGATGCTAACTAAGCCTTATTGCTTTTAGTTACTGCTGCTACGCCTTTCAAGTTCTCCATCTCTGCATTGCACATACAGTAGGTAGTTTACAGGAGTGGCACCATACAAAGTGATGAAGATACAAAATGTACATTTGCTTATATTATGAAATTCTGACTGGACTACATGAAAACTACTGGAAAAAAGTCATCACACTTACAGTAGATAGTCTAAGAGGTATAAATAAATAGCAACATTATTCATGTGTTGCAGAATATCTAATCATCCCTCACATTTTAGTACAGGAATACTCCACAGAATAATATACCCCTATCAGCTTAGAAGTTTGAATCCTGACCATCTGGACAGTCCCATGGCATTTCTCTGCTTTCTTTGGAAGACAGAAATTATTCCTGAAATTTGGAATTATTTGTCTGAATTGCAAGCATTTGTCTCCCATCCCCATCCTCCAGGTTGCTCTTTCTCTTCATGTTGTTGATGTGGGTGTGTTTGTGTACTAAGTGGTAATGTAACTCATGTTGCCTTGCTGACCTTTTGACATTCTGCTATTGACTGCCTCATAAACTTTACATGGTACTTATCCATCTGCTCTGCTGCCTCTCCTTAGAACCCTGTCAGTGTGCCTGTTTGGATGCTTCTGTCACACCTGCCTGACCCTCTGGAAACTGAGTATCTGAATACCAGAGACACGAACCTGAATTTTGCCATACTTGTAATATGAAATCCTACAGTTACCACCCAAGTTCTTGCTGTACCTACAATACTTAGTAGAATTACTAGTAAAGAGTGATCATATTTCCCAACACTGGCTTCTTTTCATTGGCTCCCTGTTAAATCTAGAATTGATTTAAAATTCTCCTCACATGCAAAGTCTCCAGTACCAGCCTAGCTTAAAGGACTCATAATACCACATTTTCCCAACAGTGCACTTCTCAGATGGAAGGATGGTTGTGGTTTCAAAAGTTTTTAAAAGTAGAATGGATGGCTGAGCTTTCAGGTATCTGGCCCCCCTCATCTGGAATCAGCTCCCAATTGTGTTTTCAGAAGATGGACATCCTCTTTACTCTTAATATTAGGTTTAGAACTTTCCCTTTTTAAATATAACTCATAATTAGGGCGAGATCAAATGACCCTGAACCACCCCTTAATTATCCTGTGATAGGCTTAGGTTGCTGGGGGACTTCCCATAATACACCAAGCATTTCTTCTCCACTGGACTCTTTTCAACCCTCATGCATTTATCTGCCAGTACGTGTCATAGTCTCTGCTTCCTATTCTCTCCTCTTTTCTTCTCCTCGCTTTCCCCTCACCCCCTACCTGGTCAAGGCAGATGACTGCCCCTCGTGTACCTGGGTCTGTTGGAGGTCTCTTCCTGTTTAAAGGGAGTTATTCCTTCTCATGCTTGGATGCTTGTTCATGGGGTCGTCTGCTTTGAGGCTACTTTTGCTGAAAATTTGTGCTATATAAATAAAATTGAATTAAA
Organism: Etroplus canarensis; assembly: GCA_015106775.1. Taxonomy (NCBI): domain Eukaryota; kingdom Metazoa; phylum Chordata; class Actinopteri; order Cichliformes; family Cichlidae; genus Etroplus; species Etroplus canarensis. The sequence goes on along the minus strand of VUQH01051481.1, from coordinate 6,659 downwards.
CTTACCTGAGGCAATGTTTGGACTACTATCTGTATAGTACCAGCTCCTTCCTGATTGGTGCACATGTTTGAATTGCTCTTTAATTCAGTAATGGTCCAATTATTATCAAGTCAGGTAGGCCTATGCCAGCCGACAGCAAACTCATTTTAATAATCTCTTATCATTGGATCTTGCATTTTATCTTGAAAATTAATGAAAATGGACTGCCATCCAAACACTTTAGATATTGATCTATAAAACATCATTGCACATTGCTATAACCTGTGGAGAAATCCCTTCTACACTTGCTAAGCAATGATCAGACAATAAAAATTTGGCAGTGGGGTTTACTGAAAGATCACTTTTTAAAATTGAAGTAGCATTAGCCACTCCATATATACAATTTCCCCCCTGGGATTAATAAAGTATTCTGATTCTGATTCATAGCTGCTCACTGAGCCATGCTACAGTAGCATTATACAGGAAAAAATTATAAATACAAGCCTCCTGTGATGATCACTTAGCATGAGTACCCAAATGGTAAACACAAAAAGATAATGATATGCTCATATTTCTTCTGAGTGGTATATCCTGCTACAGAGCAGTTTAAGTGCTCCTCTTGAAACCATGTCTCACCTAATTTTGTCATCAAAACTCACTGATCTTTGTTTGTACTTAAATGTATCACTCATCATAATTTGTGTGTGGGAATCAGCTAAAATTAACACCAAAAGGCAACATGATGGCTTCACATTGAACACTTTGACTTTGTTGTTGCTTTGAGCTGTCAAGTGCCTCTGACAGTTCCTCCCACACAACACGATTCCACCTTCAGAAAGCTGTCAGCTGTGCCTTGTGTTTAACATGCGGCCTGTCAAACACGAAATGAACACGACCTTGTTAAAAAAAATCAATTAAGTACTACAGGTGATCCCCTTTCTTGTTTAGCTTGATGAATGAGTTCATGGCAACTCTGTTTGTTATGAAGTCAGTCTAATTTTATGAAGCCCTAAATGTAGTTTGACTCACGCCATTTTCCCCATCACTAACAGTTTTTATTTGCCAAAAATGTCTTCTCACTCTTCAATCTCCAGAGTCCGAATACGTCCAAAATATTTACAAGGTCATCTACATGACCTTCAGTTATTGCTTTGTGGCCGCTTAAGCTCTACAATCCCTGCTTAGTAATACAGGCCTCAGGTCCTCCTTAATGTTTAAGACATTTTCAGCTACCGCTGTAAGTGATATCATGGCCAGAATCACTCAACAAAGTCAAGATCAAGAGCTACCTATCATTATTTTAAAGTTTCTTTAAGTGCTATAACATTTGAGTTTAGAGTTGATAATGCAGATTATAAACCACATCATTGCTTCCCTGAGTTCAAGTAGAAGGCAAACCTCCACAATTGTTGAGGAAACTGTCCTACAAAGTAGGATTTGGGTTTTTCCAAATAACCTCAGGGTTAACTCTGGGTTTTTAGTACTAGAAAGGCAGTTCACTTTTCACCAGGGTACAATTCCTGTAAAAAATATTCACCCTTTTTGAATGTTTCACCCTTTTATTGCTTTAATAAATGAAATTGTGGTCAATATAATTAGGTTTTTTGACAAGAATTTGTAAAAAATAAAAAGCTTCTGTCATGTCAAAGTACAAACAGAGTTCTGCAAACTAATGCCAATTAACTAAAAATATATAAGGTAAAATAAATGTTTGTAAAATTATTCACCCCCTTTAAAGGAACGGAGCCGATTCAACAGTGGTCCAGCTAGTTGATTCCAGCTATTTCACAGTTAGTGAAATGGAGATAAATGGAGGTGAATGTGACTGTAGTCTAAAAACATCTCAGTCTGGGTGGTCCAGTCTCTAGTTCATCAGTATTCCTGCTACAATTGCAACATGAAGACAAATGAATGCTCCAAGCAACTCAGAGAAAAGATAATTGAAGAGTCTAAGTCAGGAGATGGCTACAAAAAGATTTCCAACTCACTAGACATCCCAGGCAGTTAATGTTCAGTCAAATCCATCATTAAAAAATGTAAGGAGTATGTCACTTGTCTAAATCTGCCGAGCACTGGCCATCAACACAAACTGTGATCGGGCAAGAAGAAGACTGGTGAAGGAGGCCACAAAGACACCTATATATACTGAATGGAATGTCTGTAATGCAGGCTACTTCCCCCTGGGATTAAAAAAGTATTGTGACTCTGATTCACTCCCAATCCCTAAGCAACCTGACAGCACTTGAGTTGTTTTACAAGGAAGAATGGAGAAAAATGTGTCCAGATGTGCCAGCCTGATTGAGACATATCCACATGCAGGCTTAGTGCTGTGATTGCAGGCAAAGGTGCAACTACTAAATACTGACTCAAAGGGAGGAATATTTATGCAACCATTTATTTTACCTTATTTATATATTTAATTAACTGACATTAGTTTGTAAAAATCTGTTTTGACTTTGACATGAAAGAAGCTTTTTTTACAAATTCTTGTCAAAATTTATATTGACCATGATTTCACTGATTAAAGCAATAAAAGAGTGAAACATTTATAGGCATTGTATATCACCATGGTAAGTTATACTACAAACCTAAGCTGCTTTGGAGTAAGTTTTGTTTCAGATTAGAGAGCATCACTGATTCTGGAGGATAGTAGGAGTTTTCCTAATAGCATCAAAAGTCTTTGATGTTATTAAATCAGTAAAAAAATACAGATACTTAGATGCAACTTTGTTCATTGTTTTGATTTTTTTCTGTTGGCTGCAAAGAAATGTGTATTCATATAAGATCTTAAAAGGTAGCACCTACTGTTACTTGTGGACTTTCATATTAATTTTACACATAGTCTAAACCTACTTTTGAATTATGTTTTTTCATATTTATTCTTTTCTTTTGCTTAGATTGTGAAATACCACCAGGGCTGCAACTGAAATAATAAAAACTAAAACTGTCTTTACACATATCTAAATATGAATTTAATGAAGTAGCAATCATAAACTGTCAGATTCTCCCATGTTATATGAACAGAGCTGTGATGCTCTGTTAATTTACTCAGTCAGTATTTTTGCCAATTGTCATTCCTGGCTTCACTTCTACTATATTTATTAATATAGTAGATCTTTTCCAGGGCTTAAATTGCACACGGATGCATACAGTGGTTTTAATACTATACTGCATAGTGCTTCACCTTACAGGCACTCATACCTCTTTCTTTATCTGCAGGAGCTGTGTTGATTTCAGCCTTTTTTCTTTTGCCAGTGGCTTCATATTTTTCCTCATATCTTAGTTTTTCCTTCCTTCATAAAAGCAGCTGCTTTGCTGCCAGCAGACATGTCCATTTTTGTGACTGGTCAGATGCTGCCAACATCGCTCCTTTCATGTGAATGTGCTCATAGCTGAATTTAAACCCTAACTTATTGACCTGATAACCACCTATGTGTGACTGCTTGTCCTATCCTGATTGCCAGATAACTCAGAGCTGTCCTGGGTATGTTAAACTTCGCTTCCTAGTACAGAGCTTGGGCCTTCATGGTCAAAGTGTTGCAAACAAATTACTATTGAAATCTGGACTTTGTTGTGAAGGGATTAAGACTTTTGGTTCTTGCCACTGGGTCTTTGTGACATACAGAGCAGGTGATCATGGTGTGTGTTTCCCATCATGAAGTCTAGAGGACTGGCTGTAAAGGTGTGTGTGGGGGCACTGTTGGGAATCTATATTTAAATTTCAAAGGAACATGACGACACCATGGCTATCATTTTCTTGCAACAATACACGATCATGCCTTTAGGCTCTGTAAGCCTTAAGTCTGTTCATTAAGAAGTGGGGTTAAGGAGAGCTGCTTCAGCTGGCTTAACCCCCTCACAGTTACCTAACCTGAGTTGTAATAGTTTGGGATGAGTTGCACCTCAGTGTAAACAAAAAGCAATACTTACCGTTCGAGGAAACTCCTTCAAGGCTGTTGGAAAAAGGTGACAACCTTAAAATCGGAACTTCTGTGTGTAATATGATATAAGACTGCACTGACTTGTGTTTCTCCTGCTTTCTTTAACCAACTCTTGTCACACTATACTCACAGCTCAAGCTTCTTTTCCTCATATTGCTGTCTTTGAGCTTTTTGTTTAATAACTTTATTAATTTTCACTATACATTTTGACACATGCCTTTGTAACTGACACTGTCATGCTGGCAAGTAATTGTGGGAGGTGGAGCATTTTGTCATATTAAACAGTAAAATAACTTCTTGCTGCAGGAGAAAGTACAAATCAAAGCACTGTGGAGCAAAACCAGCATTAGATACAGCAGGATTATGGGCCTGTTGAAAGGCTTGGGCTTGTCACTCTGTGTTCAAATGTTTAACTTGTGCCAAAAACATGTTACTTAAAGCAGAAGGGACACATTCTGTATAACAGATAAGGATCATAAATCTCCCAGCGTCTCCCTATTTTCAGGGACAATGTTGAAAATATTTTTTCTGCCATTCAGATTTCAAATGAGTCAAGCAGTGCACCTGCAGTGCACACATGCATGCATAATTATAGCGGCATATGTTAGAAAGCTCCTCTGACATCTTCATGCTGTGCATTTCCCTTTATTCATATATTAATTTCTCTGGAAGTGTGTCAAAATAAGAGAAAAATAGAGAATGAGAGAGAGAGACAGAGAGAATCAAGTAAGTTTGCAATAAGCCGTGCATATAAGATCAGTAAACACCTTCTAATTTTGTTCACAGGCACATCTCTGTAGTGGCAGTGATTAAAATGAAGTAATGAGAAATGTAAGTGATAAAAACAGGGAAACAAATACAGGTGTGATTTGTGTGCTTTAACCATCTGGAAGGGACAATATATGTCCTTGTCCTGTTTACATACAGTGTTGAGTTTTTAGATTCACCAAAGGGGTATACTGGGTAGCAAGTTCAGCATAGCCAGGGTTTTATTGCATTAGCTGGCTTGACACAACCTAAAACCATCGTATGAGGTGTCACAGGTGTCACAAAGGTGATTATCAACTTTTTTTGTCAACCTAGGCTTTCTGCTTCAGGATCTGTGTGCTCGTACAGAAAAGGGAGCATTTTACACATCATTTGACTCTTCTTCACAAAAGGGATCAGCTGAGCACTCTCTGCTCCAGTCAGAGACATTATCAGAGGAACGGATTCTAGCAAACATAAAAGGACATTGAAATGTAATATGCAAAATTGCTGCTGCAAATAAGAAATGAGAGAATTGCTGCAGAAAATCATAAATCTTGAGAAGAGCAAGCATTTATTTTACAGCTTAATTCATGATCTGTCATGGTCCCCTGCCCTGATCTGCTTTTTTCCCTCTCTGTTTTCTCCCTGTCTGGAGGTGAGAGTGGGCTCATTAACGATCTGTTTAGTTCCCAGGTGTGTGGGCGTGTCTGGAGGTGGAGTGTGGCTGCACACCTATTCCCGAACTGTCATCATGGGTGCATTTAAGCTGAGCTGTTTCACCCGCATTCTGGATGTTTAGTACTCTCCAGTATAGTAAGCTTGGCCAACCTATGGTATGCTTTGCCTCTGTTTTTACCACTCTGCCTTTCAGTAACTTTGCTATATCTGATCCTTTGCCTAGAACTATCAAGCCGCTCACCTGGAACACCTACAATCTGCTTGTCCCACACTCACGCACTACTTTGGAGTTCATGGACCAACTCTGTGACCCTCAGGACTTTATAACTCTGAACTGTGGATACCCTGGGCTGCTCTGAGGATTCTCTGGACTCACCCCAGATTAACTGGATATCAAGAACTTGTCTATAGACTCGAATATTTTGCGCATTCATTGAACACCTTGTTTTACTCAGCATATACAGTTCTGACACTCTTCCATAGCCTAATAAAGGAGATGTGGAAATCACTTCAGTTTGTCACCAGATCAAAGGGAACTTAATTTTACTGGTGAAATATAGTCAATCAATTCTGATTTGAATTTAAATAGCTGCTAATCTATGATTGTAAAAGAGACAGAAGCAGATTAGGACTGAACATGAAAAAGTATACATTTTCTGCATCACCAACTGTATATCCTGTGACAGTGTGACATGCAGCAGGCTCTGCTGTAACTTCACAGCTGGGCATCAGTTGTAAAGTTAGAGCAGATATGACTGAATAGATTGCAAATATGAAATGTATTCTTACAGCAGATCATCAATAAAGCACTCAAAGTATGCAGTAAATGAAATGATCAGCGCAAACGTAACGCTTCCAGTTGATTATAAACTGAAACTCAGACTCATAACTTACTTCTGATCAGGTTATGAGTTCAGCGTAAGTCACCCAAATGATTTGGCCAGCTTAAGAGAGCCACTTTAGTGAAGATGAAAACTTTGACTTTAAGCTGATCAAACCTAGCTAACCCACTAATCTTGCTTCATAAAAGACCCCTCAGGTCATTTAAAGCAATAGACAGAGTTCTACGCACCATAACCTGAAAACCATGCCTATTGGAGGGGAGGACAGTCACCACCTCATGATGCAAGCACTATGTACTGTAATAGAAGGTGCACACCATCCAAAGAAATATTCTGAAGAAATCTATGATGATCTTTATTAGTGCTTGCTCTGTATATACACTACAGTGTGTGTGTGTGTGTGTGTGTGTGTGTGTGTGTGTGTGTGTGTGTGTGTGTGTGTGTGTGTGTGTGTGTGTGTTATGTGTTA
>VUQH01051473.1:0-15259 GCA_015106775.1 Etroplus canarensis | reverse complement strand
CATAACGCATAAAACTGGCCTCGCCTCAACCAGCTGCAGTGAATTTCTACTTACACCTTTGATGCAACAATAACCATCTAATATCTTACAGTATATCATAATATATCACTGACATACATGATACATTTGAATAAGATTTTTATTGCAGGGCCACAAGAGTGCAACCCCCACTACTTCACACAGTTGCCCAATAGTATTCCCCACTGGACACTTGAAATGATACAAAATGATTAAATGCACCATAAAGACATAGGAGCCACAGCCAAACTGACTGCTTTAAAAGTTTAATATGATATCCCTAAATAATTACAGTCTAATAATACTGTAAAGCTATTATTGTAACATCATATAAATTACGCCAGAGCATCACAGCTTTGAAATGATCATTCCACCTTTCCATTCCCGCTTTTATGTTTGCCTTTAAGAATGTGATGCACTAAAGCACTGAAGTAAATACGCTGTTACTGTTTCACTGGAGCATTTCCTTTTAGGCTGAAACAAAGAGAGAAAGTGAAAGCGATTTTCTCACACTATCTGTCGTCACATGATCTGATCAGCTACTCATACTGTCACATTCCATATGGTCAGCATGGTCGTAATGCAAAGGACTGCAGTCTTCTTTGAGTCCACATGTGATTTAAGTGAAGAAAAAAAAGGAAATAATCCTTCAAATCAATATTAACATAACAATGCTCTACAGATACTTTATTTATCCAAAAGTTGGAAAATTCCTTAAATAACCTACAGTGAAACTTAATGCTCACTGTAGTTGTCACACTATCAGACTGTCACAACAGAATTATAACTACACTCACCAAACAAGCATAGGGTAGGTTCTGTAATCAGAACGGAACAAAAATGTATAAAAATAACAATTACACACTGTTTATAATATTATTACATTTGCATTATAAACATGAGACACAGAAATATAATGAAACAGTCCTTATGTGCTCATTGAGATTTTATGAGGACCTTTTTCTCACTTCCCTATGGGATTTTGTCAGAGGGCTGCCGAGGAGTTCATGTTGAACGAATGCGTAAGGGGACAATTATAGTCGACTGCTGAATTTGGACTGAATAACCGTCACCAGCTTAGAAAGCACGGTTGATGACGCTCGAAACATTATAAATACCATGTAGTTCTCGGCCTAGTTTCGTGCACACAACCACAGTCATGGGGAATACTGCTGACTTGTTGTCCAGATGAGGATCATTGACACAGCCCATAAGGAGGGTCATTGCTGAAAATGCTGGCTGTTCACAGAGTAAAGCATATTAATGTTAAGTTGAATGAAAGGTAAATGTGTGGTAGGACAAGGTGCAAAAGCAAGAGGAATGACTGCAGCCTTGAAAGGACTGCCAAGAAAAGTCAGTTGAAGAACTTGGTAGCGATTGAACTGAGGCTGGTGTTAGTGCAACAAGAGTTACCAGACAGATGTCTTCAGGAATCAGGTACAGCTGTCACATTCCTAATATCTATCTACTCCTGAACCAGAGACATCAGCAGTGTCTAACCCGGGCTAAGGAGGAAAAGATATGGGCAGTTTCTCTGTGGTCCAAAGTCCTCTTTTCAGATTAAAGTAAAGTTTGTATTTCATTTGGCAATCCAGGCCTTAGAGTCTGGAGGAGGAGAGGAGAGACACAGAATCCAAAGTGTTTAAAGTTAAGTGTGAAGTTTCTGCAGTCTGTGATGATTTGGGGTGCCATGTCATCTGCTTGTGAAGGTGATGGGTGGTCCACTGTGTTTTAGTAAGCCCAAAGTCAAAGCAGCCATCTACCAGGAGATTTTAGAGTACTTCCTGCTTCCATCTGCTGACAAGCTTTACAGAGATGCCAATTTCCTTCTTCAGCAGGGCTTATGAACTGTCCACAATGCCAAAACTACTACCAAATGGTTTGCTGACCATGTGCATGTCTGGCCAACCCACTTCCCTGACCTGAACCCCAGAGGAAATCTATAGGGTAATGTTAAGAGGAAACTGGTTAAAGGGGCACAGGACCACCTGACGCAAAAATACAGGCTCCCAGCAAAACAACCTGGGCTCAAACAAAACCTGTGCCACAAATTAATTAAACCTTTTAATGATATTCTAATTTTCTGAGATTTACTAGTAGTACATTAGTGTGGGCCAAAACTGTGGGCTGACTAGTTATGTCACACTTTAAGCCACACTGTTGGCAGGGCTAAAAAAACATAGTTTTTCCTTCATGGAGACATCTTCTCAGTCTCATTAATACCATGTTTATGCCTTGATTACCATCTCAGCGGTGCAGACTCCATACAAATATTATTTGTTACAGATCAAAAAGCTGATGCCTTGAAAAGAAATGCCAACGAAGAGACTGAAATCTGTTTTACTCACCGTTTAAAATGATGCTGTACAAGAAGGCGCTGCAGTGCGTTTGAGCTGCTCTGCTTCCATTTTGACTCACCCCAGCTGAAGCAAAATCCCAGAAACACACAGTCTTGTTCACATGTACGCACACTCCCTGTCTGTTGATATCAGACTGAAATGCAGACAGAATTACCAAACATTCATCCTGTTCTCCCTCTCTAAGTCAATGTCTTTCTTGCACACACAAACAGGCGTGCCACTTGCTGTGCTGAACAATCCCTGGCACACAGACAGTCTCTTCCTCACAGACATGCACGCTCTCTCTTTCTCAAAGAGACAAGCATAATCTCTTTCTTACACACAGACACACACAGCAAACTCACTCCCAGTGTCAAACAATCCCAACGCTTCTGTCTGACAAAGCTCCCTTCATCCTTGGTAAAAGGCCTGTTTGTCTGAAAGTGATGCTCAGTGGGACATTCACATTCTGGCGTGCACAAACCAACAGGGAAATATAGCACGCATTTACATGCAGACACATATTTGGATACAGTCATGAGAAAAAGAAAGCATACCCTCTTTCAGTTCTAAGGCATAATAAAAAAAGTCATCTGGTCCTTTGTAGATCTTAAAATGAGGTAAAGACAATCTCAGATGAATAGCAACACATGACATATTACAAAGAGTGATTATTTATTGAAAATGAAGGTAAAATGCAGCAGCAGTGAATGAAAAACTTAAGTACACCCTTACTGCTTCCAGAGGAATTAAGTGGGTAAGTAACAGGTGAGTAACAGCCAGGTGCGTATGTCAAATGCACTTGAATGACTGATCATCAGCCAGTGTGAGCACCTCTATAAAAGCAGAAGTGCTGGCAGTTTACTGGTCTGGAGGATTCAGGTGTGTCAGGGAGGAAGGACAAGAGCAATGATTTTAGATCTTGCTGGTCATCGATCTGGAAAGGGCTTTGAGGCCATTTTCAAACAATTTGAAGTCCATCATTCTACAGTGAGAAAGATTATTCACAAGTTGAAAACATACAAGACACTTGCCAGTCTTCCAAGGAGTGGAAGTCCCAGTGGTTTTACCCAAAGGTAAGATGCTTAAGACTTGCAATGCTCAGAGAAATTGCAATAAAAAAAAACAAAAAACAAAAAAACCAACAACCCAAGAGCTAAATCCCAGACTCTACAGGCCTTGGTTAGCATGTTAAAAGACTGAACTTGTATGGCTTGTTTGGAAGGGTTGCCAGGAGCAGGCCTCTTCTCTCTAAAAAGAACATGGCAGCATGACCTGGGTTTGCAAAGTTGCATATGAACAAACTACAAGACTTCTGGATCAGTACCCTGTGGACAGACAAGATCAAAGTGGAGTTGTTTGACTATAATACACAGCACCATATTTGATGAAAGCCATATACAATATATCAGCACAAATACCTTATACCAACAGTCAACATACCAACACAGTGTGGAGGGGTGATGCACACCAGCAAATCTACAATAGAATGACTGAAAAGAAAAGAATCAATGTTTTTCAATGGCCCAGTCAAAGTCCAGACTGCAAACAAGTTGAAAGAAAGGTGGAAGCTTAAGAGAGCTGTGCTAAATCAAAGCCTACAATCATAATGAACTGAAGTAATGTGAATAAAACAAGCATAAAAGGAGGCTAAACTTTTGTAATGCAGTATGTAAAAATGTCCTTACTCTCGTGTGTTCTCCTTTTCATTTAAACTACCTTTTTTCTTTTGTCCAGAAATCATTTGGATTTGAGTGGGGTGTATCCATCAGCTGGCACTTCAATTTTTGAGCTGCATATTTCTCGTGACACTCAAATAGTCACCTTCACCTTCTTTGAGAATCACTTTAACCAGTTTCAGTTTATTAGACATTTCCTGTCTTAACCTGTAGCTGTGTTTCCTTTTATTTGTGGTAGTTTTCATCATATCCCACAAAAAATCAAAGTAGATTTTGACTGTGGTGACCTGCAATTATTTACCTTGTAATTTAGGCGGCAAAAGACAGAGACATGCTAACATGCAGGAGACCCATTAATCATGGGCCGCTGTGAATTAATTTAGATTAATCACGATTAATACCTAGTCATTATTAATTGTGCTTCATTTTGTAGGAGCAAAAAGACTCATGACAGAAGGTGACATATACACTTAACATGTGTTTTGTGTAAACTAAAGAACAGATATGGTGTCCAGATCACAAAATGAAAATTTTAAAAAATTAATCATACAATGGTCAGAGGTAGACTTACTGAGGCCATGAGGGTGGTTTGGCACAAGCTGGGCATCACAGTTGCCAAAGTACTTGAAGAGAAATCCCTGACTAACATATGCTTTGTGTTGATTTAAACTGGAAGTGCTTTGGTGAAACAAAAACTCCTTCCTTCAGAGTGTGCAGATAACTTTATGTCATTCGATTGTTGCATCTTGGGGTTTTTTGCACTCAAAACTTGCCCTCATTGAGAGGGTCATTATGATCCCCTTGATCAAGTTGGTTCTGCTGACAGATAGCATTGGAGCACCACTCTGCACCAATAAGTGGAATTGTGGGATTGTGAGTCACTGTGTCCTGCTTATGCATTATATGCGTTCAAATTTTTAATCAGATTAATCATGCAAATTAAACAATCTGGATGAATGTGTTAATTTTGACAGCCCTACTTAAGATCTTATTTTGCTGTTACTAAAGATTCCAAGTGGGGACACAATCCCCTCTCACCATGGAGGGTTGTGTCAGGAAGGGCATCTGGCATAAAATCTCTGCCAAATTACCAATGCGGATTAATCCGCCATAGCAACCCCTTGGGGAGAATGCAAGGGAGCGGTTGAAGGTACAAACACATTTATGTACAGATGGCACACAGAAATGCTCATTATATGAAAATTACAATCCAGACTAGTGTAGTCGTTTATACATTTGCTTTACCAGCAAAACGTCCCTGGTTTGATTCAGGTGGGAACACAAGTCAGGTAGGGCATTTGGTAAAAAATCTCTGCCAAATTACAGATGTGGATCAGTTCACCGTGGTGACACCTTGAGGAAATACAAGGGAGCAGCTGAAGGTGCGTTTTTTTTTTTTACAATCCAGACCAATAATCAAAGGAGTAGTGATTCTTGTGAAAACAATAGTGCCCATACAATGAAAAATGTGGCACTGAATTTCACCTTGAGCGCAATTTGGATAAAACACCATTAGGTGATCATTATCAAAATCAGAATCCTTTATTAATCCCAGGGGGGAAAATGCTTTTTATTGTGCACAAGTTTCACTGAAATCTGACCAATATTCTTGGAATAGCGATTCTTCTGAAAATGAAAAAGCGCTCATAAAACAACAAACATGACACTGACTTTGACCCAGACCACAGTGTGCATGAAGACACATTAGGTGATAATTGTAAGTTCATTTAAATTCTGACTCACATCACAGGAGGAGTAGCGATTCTTGTGAACTGTAGACTGTAGACTGACCTGTACGGACAACAGACGCCTTGCCATAGCATTAGATCATCCACTCTTTTGACAAGATGAGTTAAAACTCTGAAGTCCCACAGAAAGAGGGATGTCGGTCACCCTAGTTATGTAACAGCTGATGATTAACTCTTTGATATATGTGGTTACACTCATCCTCCTCTGTCACTGAGTGGCACAGAGTTGAGAATTTCAGTGTTTACAGTGTAGCAATCCCAAGTGAAATACTTACTTTGTTTGTTCCAGCTGAATTTCCTTATCATTTACTGTACGTGCTGTACTTTTCTTCGGTTTCCATAGGAATATATTTTGCAGGTGTTTGACTGCATGCGCCTGTTTATTGGCTGAGACAGGCTGTATCAGATGGTCTATTGATTTTTTTAAAAAAATGCATGCTTTGTTCTCTGTTTTAATCCTCACTCACAAAATTGTTTCTACTAATTAGCAAAAATTAGACAAAACCTGGATATTTTATTATTTAATTATAAATTATGTACTCATATATTTTCATGTGCACTGGTAATAGTTCACAACCAGCTATGAACTATTCCTTCTCACCATTATGAACATGAGTAAATGATATTGATACATACAGTAATTCATTTGCTCATACACAGTGCAGAGTAGCAATAAGGGGCATTTGAATCCTCATAGAAAATACAGCAAAAGTGTATCATATATAACTCTTAAGCAAATGACTAGTATAGTGCATGACAGATCCATAGCTAGGACTTATAGGTGTCCACTCCAGACTAATTGTCTGCTGATAAAAGTGTGTAGTTGTGAAAGCTGGCTGAAATATCAACAGTTAACTCTGTTCTTTTGTGTAAAAACATTAAAAACACCTGTAATTCAGCAAGTGGACAACTATAAGCTGATAAGGGATACATATTGCATTTAAATATCAATTAAAATAGAAAAGCCTTAAGTTATGTCACTTGTAGAACGTGCCATCCTGCGTCAACAAAAAATCTTCAGAAGAGTAACATTTTACGAAACAGTAATGTTGTAAGGGTGAAATCCTACAGGCACTACCCACATACGGTCATGTGAAAATGAAAGTTTTTACAGGACTTCATGTACTTGTGAAAAACTGAGTACACCCGATGTTTCAACAGTTTGTAGAACCACCTTTAGCAGCAGTAATTTGTGGTGATCATTTTCTGTATGACTTTATCAGACTTTCACACCATTGTGGAGGAAATTTGGCCAGCTCGTCTTTACAGCATTACTTCAGTTTATTGAGGTTTGTGGGCTTTCATTCATGCACAGCTCTCTTAAGGTCCTGTCACAGCATTTCAACTGGGTTGAGATCTGGACTTTGACTGGGCCACTACAACCCCTTGATTCTTTCTTTTTCAGGATTTGCTGGTGTGCTTAGGATCATTGTCCTGTTGCATGAGCCATTTTTGGCAGAGCTTAAGCTGTCAGAGAGTTTGCCTCACATATGACTCTAGAATACGTTGGTATAAAGAGGAGCTGATGGTCAACTCAACGACCGCAAAGCGCTGATGTCCTGTGGCTGTAAAACAAGCCCAAAATCATCACCCCTCCATCACTGTGCCTGACAGCTGGAACGAGGTGTTTGTGCTGATATGCTGTGTTTGGATTTTGCCAAATGTGGTCCTGTGCTTTATGGCTGAACATCTTCACTTTGGTCTTGTGGTTTATTCAGATGCAACTCTAGAAACCTAAGCTGGACTGCCATGTTCTTTTTAGAGAAAAAGAGGTATTCTTCCAATTCTTCTTTTACTGGTTCTATCATGAACTTGAATATTTAACATGTTAAATGAGGCCTGTAGAGTCTGAATTGTAGCTCTTGGGGTTTATTTGATAATTTGAGCATTGTATGACTTGATCTTGGGGTGAATTATTTGGGGCAGACATCTAGTCCCAGGAAAATTGGGAAAAACACACACTTGAATGCTCCAGACCAGCAAACTGACAAAACTTCTGCTTTTATAGAAGAGATCACACTGGTTGATGATCAGTTAATCAAAAGCACAGCAGTGCCTGGCTGCTACTAACCCACTTAATTCCTATAGAAGCAGTAAGGGTGCACTTAGTTTTTCATGGCATTGCCATACAGTCATGTAAAAACCTTCTCTTTCTTTGACTCTGCGTGGGAACAGAGGACAAGCTCTCATCAGGACAAAAGGCACTTAGGGTCAATAGCTTGACTTAACAAACATAACTTTAGCAAAAAAAAAAATTAAAACTCACAAGTAATAAATGTTCATTGAGAAAGTCTCATTTGAAACTATAGTGCATGGAATTTTAAGCCAAGCCACCAGTCAGCCAGCTATAAATGTGCCTCCAGAGCATCCTCATCACATACATTATATTCAAATCCTGAATAGTCCTCATCCAGTCTTTTGGAATGAGATTTCCTCAGTACAATCTGCCTGTAACTGTCATTCAAACAACTTGTAGGTACGTTGATTTGAAATCTGTGCCAAGGGCATTTTTAGCATTGCATTTGTAAATACCCGAGTTCATGAGTACAGGATTCTGTATGACCAGACTGCCCTCCTCTGTCATATGAATTCCTCCCTGTACTGTGTACCGGTTATGTAGAACCAGTGTGGTGCGCCCAGGTAAAGTCCATGAAATATCCGGTTTAGGAATACCAGTTGCAACACACTTTAACGTCACCGGTGATCCCCTGTTCACTCTGGTGATGGACATCATTGTAGTGGTGATGCGTGGAGGAAACACCATCACTGCAACTGGGTAGGATAGTACTGATGAGCCAAAAGAGTTGGAAGCTTTACAGATGTATGTTCCTTTGTCGAAGGTGGCAACCTGCCTCAGCTGGAGGGTCCCATTGGCAAAGAAAGATATTCGGCCAATAGTCTGAGGTTTGTCCAAAATAACACCATTGGGCAGGGTCCATATGATTGATGCCTGCGGCCAGCTGTCCACAGTGCAAGGCAAGTTGAGACTGAAGCCATAAGTGATCTTCATCCCACCTGAAAAAGTCAAGTTGTAATAGTAAGTAGAGTTCATGGTCAAAGGATAAAACAGAAGCAATAAACGATAGAAGCAAGACAATACAAATTGATTTTACATTGATTCTTCATAGCATTAGCCTCATACCATAATTGCCTAAGTCATTTTTTTTTGCCAAATTGTGATATCTGCCTAACTAAAACAATGACATTGTTTTTTCTTGTGTTTTTTCTTGTTTTCCAAAAACATTAAAATATGACTTGGGCAATTATGCTATGAGGCTAACGATAGGCTAGTGTGTTTTAAGATGAATCACCCTTGATATAATTCTTTTGGGTAGAACATATCTGTATACAGAAACTGTACTTAGGTGAAGATCAAAATAATTGAGATCTTTTAGAGGAAGTGATCTTGATCAAACAAACCCATTTTGGAGCAGCAAATATGCTATGGGAATGTAATTCGAAATAGGTCTGGTCCAAGGACAACATGTCTTTAGAACATTTCTGGTTGGTCTCACACATTACATCTAACCAATTAGCAGAATCAGAACACAAACCAAGAGGAACAACAAAAAAATTCCAGAATTCATCTAGAAGATTGATCTGAAATATAAAAACATACCTGTAGATCCTCTGATCACTGGCTTTCTGCCAGCCTCCAGGGCATAACGTTTCTCTGCTTGTCCTGCAACATTTCTTGCTAGGCACCGGTACACTCCTTTATCGGTTGCAATTGGTTGAGAGATCCGTAGAGTTCCATTACCTAAATAATGGGTGAACCTTTGGAGTCTAGCACCAGGCAATAACAATGTCCCATTGGGTAGCACCCATGAAAACTCTGGGTTTGGCTTGCCACGAGCAGAGCACTCAAGAATCAATTCCCCACCGTCCTGTTTTATTGGTAAGATTTCAATATTAGGAACAGTGAAGGTAGGTTTCTCTGCTAATGATGCCACATCTAATTCAACCAAAAGTGAGGCTTCACCCAGGTGATTTTTAGCTAGACACATGTACCTGCCTTCATCTGTTTTCCTTAACCCCCTCAATTCCAAGCTTCCATTTTGGTGGACTTGGAAGCGACCTCCGAGATAGGGTGTTGGAAGCGAGAGTCCATAAGGAGTAACCCACCAGACTCTTGGTTCTGGTTTCCCCTCCGCTTTGCAATCCAGATGTGATGTTTGGTAGGAGACGCCCAAAACCTTTGTGGTACTCTTAACTTTCCTGCCATTGATAAAGGGTTCATGGGGTTCAACTTCAACTTTCAAGTTTTTAAAATCATCTCCAGCAGAATTTCGTGCCACACATGTATATATCCCTTCATTAGCCAGTGTCACTTTCTTTACAACCAACATTCCATCATCCATAATCTGAAATTTCTCTGATGACACTGGTATCACATCCTTTCGTGGTGAGATCCACAGGATTCTAGGTGTAGGTTCACCTGTTGCTTCACAACTCAGTTTAGCCGATTCTCCCAGTTTTACTGTCACCAGCGACTGTGATTTTAATCTAATTTTTGGAGCATTTGGTCCCACTGTGACACTTACTTTTCTTTCATCTTTTCCCAGTTTGTTCTTGGCATAACAAGTGTAGTCACCCTCATCTTTTTTGCCCATCTGCTGAAGAAGTAAAGTCCCATTTCCAAATATAACATATCGGCGGTTTCGAAGGCCACTGTCATCTGACTGAAGAGCATTGTTGATTAATGTTCCATCTGGGAGACTCCAGGACACTTCTGGATCAGGGAGGCCAGTTGCCACACAGTCCACCTAGAAAGTGGATAGGAGAGAGTCAAGCAAATGAATGAATCTGTGCTGTGTTTTTTAGGGACAACTGCATAATTTATATATTGTCCTCTAAGTGTCGTTTTACAGTTTGTAACTAGAACCAAATCATATACAAAGGAGATAATATAAAAGAAAAATCAGCATATAGTAAAGTGTCTCAGCAAGGTGCTATGTTACCATATGCCATCAAAATGCCTTTGCTGTCAAAATGACATTGATTGATTGGTTAATAGCTGTGCAAAGAAGTCCTAAAACCTACATGACAGCTTTAAAGTGTACTTATTTTTAAAGTCCGCCACTAGAGTTATGTTATTATGATGACATTAAAATACACACTTGGTTCTTAACCCTCTAAGATCTAAGTCATCATTGGTGATGACCCCAACCCTAACCCTAATCTAAGTCTAACCATAGGCAATCAGGATATAAAATGTTTTATTCATATTAAGCTATTCTCCCGAGCCTTGGCAATAAGGAAACAAGGAATATAATCATACTAACTGACACACGTCAAAGTCCATTTTGCCTTTCTTCAAAATATAAACCTTGAGTTGTTGAGGCATTTATTGTCCCAGGAGTATCATATAAATGTAGGGCTTACAACAACCACTTGGCAAAATTACACATGCTTTATTGATCCCTATGGATTTGGGCATTGTCATTATGGTAGTGGTTTGCGCATTCGCCTTTGAAGCAAAAGGTCCCTGGTTCGTTTCCAGGTGGGGACACAAGCCTCTCTCACCATGGAGAGTTGTGTCAGGAAGGGCATCCGGCGTAAAACCTCTGCCAAATTGCCAATGCGGATTAATCCGCTGTGGCAACCCCTTGATGGAGAATACAAGGGAGCAGCCGAAAGGTACATTCATTATGGTAGCAACCACTCCCTCCAGGACATAAACTCATTTGCAGTGGTCCTTCCTACTAAGTGGACAAGTGGACTCAAACCCAAAGTATAACAAAGCATCAGGGTTAGTTGTTCAGGGTTTTTCTTCAGTGGGGAATTTCCTGAAATGATTGATACTGTGATAGCTCTTGAAATAATGGATTTGAGTAGGTTGTAAACTAAAATTTGTCCACATTTTTAATGGTGCCCACAAAGTTTTTCCTTGTCTATTCTGCTTTAACCTAGATTTGAGGAAGCTTCACACATTTATGTACCTGGAAATTTTCTCCAAAAGTGACCCTGGTCTGTGCAGTTCTCACATGTTCGATTCTGGGAGGAATCATTAACACCTCCACCTGATGAAACAAATACATAAAAGCATGTTATAAGATAAAAAGCATTATGAATAGTTGTTCATATTTCTCATCAATTATCTACATGTTGGTTAAAGCTCAGAAAATACAAAGGCAATGCCTATAAAATCTATTATTAAAATTTTATCCCCCAGATTTTTTTGCATTCACGTTCCCTCTGCATTTTACAAGCCTTCCAGGGCCTGCTGCTGAGAAGCATCCCCAGAACATGATGCTGCCACCACCATGTTTGTTGAGATGTGCAATGTTTGGTGTTCACCTAACATCTAGTCTGATGTCAAAAAACCTAAATTTTTGTCTCATCAGACCAAAGAACCTTCTTCCAATTGACCTTGGAGTCTCCTACATGCCTTTGGGTGAATTCCGGGTGAGATTTCCTATGAGCTTTTTCAACAGTGGCTTTCTCTTTGACACTCTAATAGCTTCGACTGGTGAAGAACCTTGGCAACAGTTGTTTTATATACAGTCTCTCCCATTTGACCCACTGATGCTTTTAACTCCTTAAAAGTGGCAGTAGGTACCTTGGTGGCCTCCCTCACCAGTATTCTTCTTGCCCGGTCACTTGGTTTGTGAGCATGGCCAGATAGGAATAGTAAGTATTTATCATTGATTGACCAGCTGCTTTAACTTTAGCCTACCTGTATTCTTAATAGTAAGGACAGATTTCTTATTTAATGGAAGGCATTTTTCAAATTTTTTTTCACATTAATTTTGACAGTTATTAACAAGGAAATTCCTAATGAACAAAAAGCGCTCTCCCAAAGAGCTGGCAGCAAAATGAACCCACCCCATCTCTCTATGTGCCCTTTTCATACCTGGAAGAGCTCCATGTCCTCTCCGATGGGCCGCTGAAAGACGCACAAATAATTTCCACCATCCAGCTCAGTTAGCTGAAGAATCCTCAGGGTTCCATTACGGAAAACTTTAATTGGTCTCTCTGGACTGGAGGCAGATGGGGAAGAGAAATGACACTAACATTAAAGCAGTCGGTCTGGTTTAAAGGCCTCTTAAACCTTTTTATGTATCTGTCATTTAATCAGTGTTTTACTGGTTCACAAAACAAGACATTTCCATTACCTGTATCGATGCTCCAGGATAGTCTTGGATGGTAGTTGCCAGATGGTCCCCCTTGTAGATTCGGTAGACTCTGGACAGTGTAGGTAGACAGCAGAACCATACATAGCTGAGACCGTGTGTTGACGGGATGGGGTAGCATGGCGGTGTGTTGGAGGAATGGGAAGAGGAGGAGGAGGTTGGCGGGAGTAGGAGGAGGAATCTGCTCTCACATCCAGCTGGATGGTTCTTTTGGCAATCCCCACAGCATTAGTGGCCAAACACTCATACCTGTGAGAGATTGATAGCAGCTTGGTGATATCTTTTAAACAACTCAACAGTGACAAAAGATCATAAGAAGAAGAAGAAGAACTATATTACTTTGAGATGAAACGCAAATTTGTACAGACAGATCCGTAAGTTTTGGGACAATGACAAATTATTTGTAATTTTGCTTAAAGTGCAGGCTTCCAACTTTAATTCAAAGGGCTTGATAAAGGAATTGC
This sequence comes from Etroplus canarensis, assembly GCA_015106775.1. Classification (NCBI taxonomy): domain Eukaryota; kingdom Metazoa; phylum Chordata; class Actinopteri; order Cichliformes; family Cichlidae; genus Etroplus; species Etroplus canarensis. The sequence continues at coordinate 1,875 of VUQH01051473.1, read as the reverse complement.
ATTAAATGTTTAGGAATTAAACTCATTTTTATACACAATCTATCATTCTTAGAGGTTCAAAAGTAATGAGACAACTGACGGAAAAGCAGTTTCATGGCCAGGTGAGAACGGTTCCTTTGTTATTCCATGACAAACTAAGCAGACAAAAGATCTAGAGTTGATTCCAAGTGTTGAACTTGTGCTTAGTGTCCAAAGAGTTGGACCTCATATTGAGGTGACAGAGGTGGCAAAAGCATACAAAGCATTTCTTCTTTAAATAGAAATACAGATATTTATATGGGTGCCAGTGGAACCAGGTCACTAGTGTTTATTGCTGATATGAGTGCTGATAGAAGCAGCAGGATGAATTCTGAAGTGTACTGGGATATACTTTCTGCTCAGATTTGGCCAAATTCTGCAAAATTGTGCAGGCAAATGAATAATGACTCAAAGCATACTGCTAAAGCAAGCCAAGGGTTTCTCAGGGCAAAGAAATAGGATATTCTTCAGTGATCAAGTCAGTCACCTGATCTCAACCCAACAAATCAGCTTTTCAGTTGCTGAAGACAAAACTGAAGGCAAAGAGACCCACAAATAAGCAGCAACTGAAGGCAGCTTTAGGAAGGGCCTAGCAGAGCATCAAGCAGTCATTGAATGCAAAGGATTTTAATCCAAGTATTAAAAACAATCCTTTAAAATGATGTTAATTTGTCCCATTATTTTTGAGTGTCTGAAAATGGAGTACTATATATAAAAATGGCTATAAATCCTTAACAGTAAAAGTAAATCTTTTCTCTAACCTGCTGAATTAAAGCACTTCAATCACACTTTGACAGTTTGCTTGGTGGTGTACAGAGGCAAAATTATACTGTTGGACCCTTGGTGTTTTCCCATTAATAATTCAGGCACTCTTTAAAAAAGTTTGGACACCCCAGTAATCAATAAATCCTATGCTTATTGCCATATTCATTTTGAGTTACACAAAATGCATTTCTAGAGTAAATCTAAAAACGTGTTCCTATTCATCCAGATATTCAGACATTGAATCATTTTGAAACCGACTAAAAGAAATGACCGTGTCTTACCTCCCACCATCAGATGGCAAAACATTCTTCACGAAAAGTGTCCCGTTAGGGAAGACAAACAGCCTGTGTCCTAGAAACTGTGACGGTTTGACATGGATGCCTGCTGGGAGCGTCCATTTGAGAGAAGGTGTCGGTTCACCCTTGACAGAGCAGTGAATCTGCACACTCCTGCCTGGTTAGATGGAGATGCACTGGTTTAAAAGGGTAGTTATAGCTGATGATAAGACTATCATCAGCTATGACTTGAACACTTTTTATGGGAATGAATGGGAATATACACTGCCCGGCCAAAAAAAACGTTGCCACCAAAAAAAAAAGGTCACACACTCTAATATTTCGTTGGACCGCCTTTAGCTTTGATTACGGCACACATTCGCTGCAGCATTGTTTCGATAAGCTTCTGCAATGTCACAAGATTTATTTCCATCCAGTGTTGCAATAATTTTTCACCAAGATCTTGCACTGATGATGGTAGAGTCTGACCGCTGCACAAAGTCTTCTCCAGCACATCCCAAAGATTTTCAATAGGGTTAAGGTCTGGACTCTGTGGTGGCCAATCCGTGTGTGAAAATGATGTCTCATGCTCCCTGAACCACTCTTTCACAATTTGAGCCCAATGACTCCTGGCATTGTCATCTTGGAATATGCCCGTGCCATCAGGGAAGGAAAAATCCATTGATGGAATAACCTGGTCATTCAGTATATTCAGGTAGTCAGCTGACCTCATTCTTTGAGCACATACTGTTGCTGAACCTAGACCTGACCAACTGCAGCAACCCCAGATCATAGCACTGCCCCCACAGGCTTGTAC
>VUQH01051471.1:0-12815 GCA_015106775.1 Etroplus canarensis | reverse complement strand
TTTTGAAGAAATGTAACTTCTTAACTGCAAATATTTGAAGAAATGCTTCTTCAAAATTTGGAACCTCTGACATAATTGATCGAATGTAAGCAGAACGCCATCTGAATAAAGGTCCTTCACCTTCTGAATACCTTTTGCATTCCAGGACCTAAATCCCTCATCCTTCCAGCCTGGTATAAACTGTTCATTCCCCCAGATAGGAGTAAATTGAGACAATACGGGCATAACACCTATATGTTTGTGTGCAGCATACCAAATGGATATTGTATTCCTAAGGAAAGGGTTTTTTGTATGTCTTGTAAGTGTTTTAATGTCCAAAGAATATAAGTACAGACTTAGTGGTAGCTCTGAGATAGACTCTTGCTCAATGCTTACCCGAGCAGGGGGTGGTGTTGTATTGAAATAATATGATGCTGAGGTTAATTGGGCAGCCATATAATACCACCTTAGTTTGGGAAGCTGAAGCCCTCCCCTCTCATAAGGCAGGTATAATAGTTTAAGAAGAAGTCTGGCTTTCTTATCATTCCAGACCCGAAAGCATTATTAACTTCACAGATCACTGGTGAACCTCGCATAATATCAGTTTTAAGGTTTGTATCTACTTGGCCCACATTCTGCGCTGGTCAATATTTACCAGATCAGAGGCAGTAAATAAATCATTCTTGGACCAAGAGGTCACAGTATTAAAACACAGAGAGGGGGAGGGCTGGAGAACCTGTAGAGACCCAGACAGTCACCTTTCAGCTGGTGATTTATAGAGAGGAGCCTTGACCTATAGTATAACACCCAACTTGCACTACAATTAATATTGATCCACACGGCCTTGAGCTCAGGTGTTAATGCTGATGGCCAGGACAGTGCAGGGTGGGGATTTAAAAGGAAAATGTGACTTTCACAATGGCTTTATAGAAGCAGCTTCTTTGGGAATGAGAAACATTTGCATCTTTCTAGTTGGACAGTGGTCTGCATGGTCACCAAAGCACTAAATGAAACCACCAGTCTTTTCAATCCATATCTCATCCAGTGTGCATCACTACTTTGGTTCACTTTTTGAGAGTTATCATAGGTTTGATTTATTTTTTTAAATTATTATTAAGTTAAGTTTTTTTATTCTCTTTTATTAGCATTTAACTTCACAATCATGTACACTCACAGCCACTTTGTTAAGTATACTTTGCTAGTACTGAGTTGGACCCTTTTTTGTCTTCAGCACTGCCATATATTCAACAAGGTGCTCGAAACATTCTTTTCAGATTTTGGTCCAAATTGACATTATAATGTCACTGCAAATTGGTTTGCTTTACAAATCTCCCATTTCAGCACATCCCTAGAGTACTCTGCTGGATTGAGATCTGATGACCGTGGAGGGCATTTGAGTAAAGTGAACTAATTGTTGTGTTCACGAAACCCCTTTGAGATTATTTGAGCTCTGAGACATGGTGTGCTTTCCTGCTGGAAGCAGCCATCAGAAGATGGGTACAGCGTGATCATAAAGGGATGGACATGGTTGACAACAATACTCAGGTAGGCTGTGGTGTTTAATGGTCTCAGTTGGTACTAAGGGGCCCAAATCATGGCAATAAAATATCTCCCACACCATTACTCCACCAGCAGCAGCCTGAATCGTTGATACAAGGCAAGATGGATTTCTCCAAATGCTGACTCTACCATCCAAATATTGCAGCAGAAATTGAGACTCATTAGACTAGGAAATATATTTTTTTCAATCCTAGTTTGTCCAATTTTGGTGAGCCCGTGCAAACTGAAGCCTCAGTTTCCTGTTCTTATGTGAAAGGAGGGGCAACTGGTGTGGTCTTTCCTGCTCTAGCCCATCTGCTTCAAGCTTCAATATGTTGTCTGTTCAGAGATGTTCTTCTGCATATCTTGGTTTTAAGGAGTGCTTTTTTCAGTTGCTGTTGCCTTCCTGTCACCTTGAAGCAGTCTGGGCATTTTTCTGTGACCACTGCTATCAACAAATGCATTTTCGCCAGGAGAACTTCTGCTCACTGTATTTTCTCTTTTTTGGGCCATTCTCTTTAAACCCTAGAGATGGTTGTGAGGAAAAAGTCCCAGTAGATCAGCTGTTCACTTAAATCTCCTTTCTTCCTCATTCTGATGACCAACTCAGTGTTAAATGCATTTGGTCCGCGCCATTGATCAGGTATACCTACAGTATTGAAGTGGAATGTGAATGGAGACATCCCAGTAAGCAGGCGCACCAGTGCTTCCTCATACCAGTGGGTATGAGGAAGCACCACCGCTTTCTGCGAGTGGTCATCAATGATCAACCCACCAAATCATAAAGAATGCAATGATGAGTCAGAGACTTTGTGTTAGTAATAAAACATAAAGATGCATGGTGGTACGCTGAATCAGGACTGTAAAACTGAGAGGCTGGCGTGCATATGCAGTGTATCACCATAGTAACTCACAAGCAGAAAAGTAGCTTTCACAGGTCGATTCTTAGTGTAAAAGGAAAACAAGATTAATTCCTAAAGTAAAAGCCAGTCATCACTTTGAGCTCCCTTACAACATTAGCAATGTGTACATTAAAGAGAAACTTGTCAACTATACATATACCCAAATACTTGTATGCTTGTACTTTTTCAGCGGCTTTACCAACAGATTGAGTCTGAAGAGAATCATGGTATGAACATGAACACTTTAATGACATGTAATCTATATAAAAAAATAGCCATTTTTACATTCTGCAAGGGCTCCTTTGATATATTGCAGAGGTTAATTGGGTGATTCACGTCCTTTCCCTCCTGGGTTCTGCCTCAGTGGGTAGCAAATAAACACCCCAGTGCACCCCCTGTAATGTAATTAATGCCTGTATCCATCTGTTATTAAGAAAATGCCACTCAGCAGCGCTGGTGCATGACGTTCAGGTCATGAATGGATGGTTGACTAAATACAGAAAGTGAACATTACGAAGTAATCACACCGGAAAGCACAGGAGGAATTTACCATGCTTTTCTCAGTCAAAAAGGCTGCACCACTGAAGCTCCCACACTCTTTACAGAACGTTAAAGACAAACAGAACTTAGAAATTCTGTTGAGCAACTACACAGCCTTGACTATGAATATGAAATGCTGTGCATGGCTCAGCACATCAAGCCAATGAGTCAACAGAGGTGGGCAGAAGGTGTATTTGTTGTCATTCTTATCCTCTTATTCATTCTCTACTGACAAGATGCCTTGACAAGAGTGACCTTGATACACACTGCTGATGGTATGACATCACATACACAGAAGAATACTTTAGCCTCTGGAGTTCAGCAGGTTTAGCTTGGTCCTCAGTGAAATGGGAGTGTGATTTGCTTTTTCCAAACCCAAACTTGGCACTAACTCATTGATCTTACACTTAACAATTTCTTTGTAAGGAGGTTTAACCGAATTTCAGTAAAAATTAGTTACTTTTTTTTTTTTTTAGCAAATTATATCTCATATTTTGTACATGGCAAAAACCTGAGGACTTCACTAGAGGACTGTAATTTGGAAGCCTTTATGTCAGGAAGTATATCAGTCTGAATGAGAGTAATTTGACTCTGAAGTTGAACCCTGTGTGAGTGGTGAAAGAGCAGCACGTGTCAATGCTCATTACCACTGCCAAGTTGCCCTTAAGTAAGACATTTAGCCTCTCACTTCTTCAGCTGCTCATCTGCTCCTTGGCCAACAGATATTAGTGTGGTTCTGTTTACATGCACGATGTTACTTCCCGGAGTAATTTAAGTCTGCAGCTTTCCTAGGGAACAGCAAATGTATCCACAAGGAGGAAAAAAGAGATGATTTCAAAAAAGATATTGAACGAATATCAGCTGTAGCAATATGATAGGTTTCTGAAGGGACACAAAACACATCTGATTAATAACACTTAATATAGCAACTTTACTTTAAAAAGAAGTAAATTATAGTATAATATAGTATAACAAGTATAAAAAGTATAAAACTTCCACTCTTCTGGGAAAGCTTTCTACAAGATTTTGGAGTGTTTCTGTGGGAATTGTACCCACTCATCCATAAGAGTATTTGTGGGGTCAGGCAGTGATGTTGGATGAGAGGATCTAGCTCATCATCTCCATTCTAATTCATCTTATGTACTTTGTTTTGTGCACTGGGACACAGTCATGATGCAACAGAAAAGGGCCTTCCCCAAACTGTTCCCACAAAGTTGGATGCATAGAAATGTTTAAAATGTCTTTTCTAAGCTGAAGCATTAAGATTTCCCTTCACTGGAACTAAGAGGCCCAGGCCAACCCCAGAAAAAAACAATTCCATAGCATTATCTTTCCTCCACCAAAAATTAAGGTTGGCTCAGCGCAGTCAGGCAGGTAACGATCTCCTGGCATTTACCAAACCCAGAATCATCCATCAGACTCCCAGATAGAAAAGTGTGTTTTTGTCATGTCACAGAAAACACTTCCTCTGGTCGAGAGTCCAGTGATGGTATACTTTACGCAACTCCAATCATTGCTTGACATTGTGCTTGTTGATGTAAGGCTTGCATGCAGCTGTTCAGCCATGGAAACCCGTGCCATGAAGTTCCCAGCACACAGTTTTTGTGCTGATGTTAATGGAGAGAAGATTTGGAACTCTGCAGTTATTGAGTCAGTAGAGTGTGGGTGACTTGTACACACTATGCACTCAGCAATCAGTGACCCCACTCTATACCTTTACATGATCTACCACTTTGTGACTGAGTTGCTGCGATTCCTAAATGTTTTCACTTTGCAATAATACTACTTACGGTTGATCATGAACTATCTTGGAGAGAAGAAATTTCACAAACTGACTTACTGTAACAGTGGCATCCTATCACAGTGTCACAATCAAATTCAGTGAACTTAGAACAACCCATTCTTTGACAAATGTTTGTGAAGGCAGACTGCATGGCTGTACACTTAATTTTAGACTCTGGCAATGGGACTGAATGAGGCACCTGAATTTCAAGCTCAGGACACAGTTAGCCTAGCTAAGCATATAAAAATGCATCAAAAATGGAACAGTTTTGTCCAAGGTAGAAAGATTTGCTCACTATCTTTTTATAAACCATGTGCAAGCAGAAATGAAAAAAGCAACCATTTTTGCTTTCCGAAGGTGTTGTACTCTAATTATTTCTTGTCTATCTACTCAGCGTATGATTTGGAAGTGCTGGGAGGTATTTTTTATTGTTTCTCTCCAAGTTTTTCTACTCTTCGTGCTAAAATAGACTAATCACCTGCTGGCTTTAGTTCTACTCTGAACACGGAAATAACAAGCAGTATCGATCTTCTCATCTAACTTTTGAGAGGAAAGCAAACTGGTTTATTTCTCAATAGTCAGACGCTTTCTTTAAATGTGTACTGCACAGAAAAAGGCACTAATGAAGATGTGTTCTCAGTAATGACAAAGTAAATATATCACAGTAATTGGTAAATGTATGTCCTTTGTTTAAAAAAATAGAATTTGCTAATGTTAATAAAGACTGCATTACCATTAAATTACAAGGGTTCAGATTATATTCATTGGTTAATTAAAAACAGAAGCTTCAAAGGCTGACTGGATAGATCTTTATTACCCTGTCTGAGCTCCAGTGAAACAAAAGAGGATTGTTTTTAAGCCCAAAAGAATAGGCTACTAATGTTTATTTCCATTCATTCGTGCCCTGCTGCATGTGCTTACTTGCCATTTGATTTAGCAAGTGTGTATCTGTGAAGAAGAGTTTAATTGATAGGGCCTCTGAATAGTTTCTGATGGAATGGGCTTGGAGGACAATTTTATTTATTTTCCATTTAGATTTTAAGTGCAATCTAGTAATTCACATGTCCTTTTATATTCACACATCCAATGAAAATTGTTTAATGAAAAAGCAATGCTCTTATCATTTTATATGATCGTCTCTGTTGCTTTTTTTCTGTAGAGTGAGTTTTTGTGCAGTTTTACCGCTGATGCTAAGAGACTAAAAAGCCTGCTCGACTGTGATGTTTACAGCACAATGAAATACACACAGCTTTTTATGAACGCCATAGGATTGATTTCGTCTGACATTAAATGGGCATCACAGAGAGAAGAATGATTGTTTTATTCTCTTTCTCTGCTGGTCAAAGATGTCAAACTGACATTCACTGCGTGAGCCAAGACGCTTACTTGATGCTTCACAGGCCTTGTCTGGCAACTCATTCACATGCACCCTGTTGTCTGTACTGCTATTTCTGTTTGTTTCAAAGCCAGAGGGTGGGGGAGAGCAAAAAATGAGATTGGAAGAGAAATGTCCAAAGGCCCTTCAGCACGGTAGAAGTTTATTATCTTGCCTTTCATTTAAGTACTTTCTTTTTCTCATTGATATTCCAGGTCTTTGTGAATTTTGCAAGGCACCAGGATAGCGAAGAGGACTCTAAGGCCTATAACAACCCAGTGGACATTTCAGATGAACTGCCATTACAGTCTATGAGGACCTTTCAAGAAGCAGAACGAGTGTAAAGCCCACAGGAAAAGAACTGTGCCTACAGTCTGCCAGAAATATACCTTAAGAATGTTTGTTTGAGTGTCATATGCACTGGCAACAAAAAAATGCTTTCCTAACCTAATTTTGATTTAATTACTCAATAAGGCATAAGCCTACTTGTCAAATTCATCAGACTGCTTGCAAAGTCTTCAGTACCCGGAGTTTTGCAGTTATTTATGTTTTCTGTAACTGTTCCTGCCCCTTGTTTTTTAAAGGGTGACTAATTCACAAATCCTGATTTTGTTGCCTTCATGTGGACATCATAAATGGTCACTATGAGTGCTGCTGCAAAACTTTTCAAGAGTTTTGTAGAACTCACTGTTTTGACACAAGAATGTATAAGGCAGGTTACTGCACTAGAATCATGAAAAATTCATCATTCGTCCAATTCATAGTCCCAGCTGTCATGGGGCGAGAGGCAGGGTACACCCTGGACAGGTCGCCAGTCTAACACATAGAGACAGACAAGCGTTCACACCTACAGGCAATATAGAATCACCAGTCAAACTACAAGGAAGTCTTTGGACTGTGGGAGGAAGCTGGAGTAAACCCACACAGGTAGAATATGCTAACGCCACACTAGGTCCTCAAACACTGAACCTTCATGCTGTGAGGCAACAGTGTTAACCACTGCATCACTGTGCTACCTTCAGAAAAACAAAGCATTTTTTTAATAATTTAAAATACAAGTAAATCAATTTACATTTAAAATAAACCTTTTTGTAATACATTGGCAGATTTCCATCTGCTGTGACATAAATAAACTTAAAGGATAAAGCGTAAAATCACTGACAAAAATGACTGAAAAAGATTTTTGTACTGTAGAAGCACATGAAAGAGGTGCTGTTTTCCACAAAAGTTAAACAACTAAAATAACACCAGTTCTATTTTCTTTGGAAATACATTACAGGTCATACTACCACAACTCCACCAATTCATCTTCTAGCATCACAGATTGCACAGCGCTACCTCAAGCTTGACCTTCAAATTGAATTGTATCTTAGACTTTTATCATTTGTCCACATTTGCTGTTGATTTTAATGATGATACGTCAACACAAAAGTCTAAAGACATTAAATATCAGTTGGTTTCAACCTGACATTATAGTTGCTGACAGGCACTCCAGTGATTGCCACTGAACAAAAACAATTAATAACAACTCTGTCAGATGTGTTGACTTTGAATATCTGAAAGAGCCTACAATTAGCTGTATATGGTGTTCAATAACAAGCACTGAGGTTACAGCAGTGACTGTTAAGCATGCTGGGCCTGCAAGAAGGGTCGCACACACAGCCAAAGCTTACGGGCCTTTTTTTCTGCTCCAGTTATCATGAAAGTAATCAGATGCACTTGAAATAAATTTTGTGACTTATTAATGATTGTATGAGCAAAAACATGTTGATATTTTATTAGCTTTTAATGCCTTTTCTTGTAAAATCTTTCTTTTATATTGATTATATCTTCTTTTCACAATTTTTAGTCACAGGACAAGCTGGTTTTGCCCCTATGTGCCTTTTAGACAAGCATTTGTAAATTTGAAAACATTTTGGTAATCACACACAATCCTAAACGGAAGATGTTTTATTTGCGAAATAATATTGAGGCTATAGTACAGCCTCCTTAATTACAGCTGACAGCTCACTATGTCTGCCCATCTTTCTGTTGATACTTCACATTGATAGCCCAGACTTTATCACTTGCATTATTTAATGGCGTTTTTAAAACAATCAAAATCAAAGCTTTCTATCTAGCTAAACCTGTTAGCTTCATGGTTTGGCTGAAAACTGTGTCCAGCTGATTTTTTTTTTTTATTGTTAGCTATGAAAAAAAACGCTTGGCTGCTACTCCATTTCTGCGCAAGTGAATGTTATTTCATTTTTCTTCTTGACATTTTTGTACCATTATTGTTGATTTTGGATAAAATGCTACTGCTCTCCGACATCAGTCAATAGCAGCAGTTGCAGAAATAATGGGTGGATCACAAAATATCAGTCAGGCTGTGTTAAAAAAGACTTAAGGCTAGTAGTTTAGACCATGATGTTAAAGTCTTTATTTTCATGAATCAAGAAAGAATTAGTCATTTTCTGTTTCTGTAAAACTACTTCTATCCTTCAATGCAAGCTGATTTATTTTTGTAACCAGAGACGTCACCCTCTGCTGGCCATGAATAGAGGGGCTACATTCATCTTTTAAATACAATCTGTGGTCATAATCTGTAACAACAATAATGATAATAATTGCCATTATTCCTTTAGCGTTTAAAGAAATTCAGGCCTTTATTTGGACATCTTTACATTTTGGGGGATGGGTCTGGCAAACAGTTGGTCATGTGACTGCAATTTACACTGAGCTTAAAAAGTTTAACTGCCTTTCTTTATTTTTTTTTTAATAAAGCGTACTGTTAAATTCTCAAAATATATATCATAAACTTTGGGCAATCTGTAACATTCCCTTTGCTGCATATCCCAAATAAAATTTCACTCAGGAAGGTTTTATGTGCAATATTTAAATTCTAATGCATAGTGATATTGTTTTGTATCTTTAACTATAAGTACTGTATGACGTCAAGAGGAAGAGATGCCAGTGTCTTGTGCAGCTTGTGCTGTCATTCGTGTTCAGAATGTAAATAAGTCCCCACTTCACTCCTCACAGGCACTCTTGTTTACTTTCAGAGCTTGACATAATTTGTATGCTGTGCTAAGTCCTCACATTACTATCATGCCCGTTGCAAAGAATAATGAATCCTGTTTGTACTGAATATTGCTCTATGCCAAGACAAGTGATTAAACATTTGCACAAACTGTAATGCGACTCTGACTTAATGTTTGATCACTGCTGTATTTGTCCAATGCATCACTGGGTTCCAGTTTGGAAGTCTCTCTAGTTCAGCTTCCTACATGCTGTCTTATTGTTATGTCCTTCGTTTCAACTATTTCATGTCTTTCACTTTGAGAGAAGCTGCCAGCTGCAGGCTCATATTTTGTTTGGTCTCTCATACATTTGTAACCTCAACTGAGTCTATGGGATGCCAGAATTCAAACCGCACCATACTGGGTAAGGCATTTTATTTCACATTTAGTGGAGTGGCTCCTTCTCAAGGGCGAAGACACATTTTGTCTGCCAGATGCTTCCAAATGATTTCATTTTTGCTGTCAAACTATCACACAGACATTTTTAGTGTGTGGGCTTTCTATTTATTTTACTTTTTTTCCAAATCAATTTAAAGCTAGTGTGCCTGAAGTTAAACCAATTGTTTTCTCAATTTTTATCTCACTATTGAAAAATATCACAAAATATGTAACCAAACTGTGTACCAGTAATGTATTAAGATGTCTCATTTGTATGTAATTGCAAAACATTTCCCATACCATTTTCCTTTATCACTCTCGACAAAACCTCAACTGACCTACCGAGGCGTTTTCTCTACTTTTCTGTCTAAATCATAAAGACAAATGAAGTAGTTTTTGTTTTCTACATCAGGTGCTAGAATATTTATTTTTGTGTGTGAGGGGTTGTTAAAAAGAGTCTGCTTCTGAATTTTCTCAGGACATAAGAGATGCACTAAGGTTCTAACTTAAATAGAAAGAAAAATCTAATATTGACGAGACAGAATATGATATTACTTGGTGATATGAATACTCTGAGGCACTTGACTCTTCATATTAACTAGTCTTACTGTGTATGCAGCATGATCAACTTTAAAATTATATTAGTGCTGGATTAAGGTAACATTTAGGTCAATTAATTCATGATTTTATGAATTAATTAGTTTGGTCTCAGTAGTTCCTACGCATGCAATTAGATGTCTGAAGCACGTTCTTTAACTTGAACATACTATATTCATGTTTTTCATTTCTTTCCTTTTGAAAGGTGTTCTGAGACACAGTGATGTAGATAGCCACTAGTTGGGAACTTCACAGAGAGGAGTCTTATGTCACATTTAACATGTATTGCCTTACACATTTCGACCCTGTGAAAGTTTTTGAGCTGGGGTTATCTGATCAGGTGAGTTGAACACACAGGACTGAACAGATAAGCTCCTAGTACCCTAAACATTCTAAATGTAGTATTTTTGAGTTAAAGTTTTGATTTCACGTGTACACCCCCTGGCCAGTTTATTAGGTACACCTTACCAGTGCTGGGACCCTGTTTTGCTCTCACAATTGGCTTAATTCTTCATAGCATAGATTCAACAAGGTGCTTCTGCTGCTGTAGCCCATCTGCCTCAAGGTTTATGTGTTGTGCATTTAGAGATGCTCTTCTGCATACCTCGGTTGTAAGGAGTGGTTATTTGAGCTGATTTTGCCTGTTGCTGGGCCATTCTTATCTCACTACTGGTATCAACAACCCATTTGCTTTCAGACCCTTCTCTGTAAATCCTAGAGATGGCTGAACATAAAACCCCAGCGGATCAACCATCTGGCGTTAACAACCACAGCACATTCAGAATCACTTAAATCACCCTTTTTCTACATTCTGATTCTCACCTTGAACTTTAGCAGGTCATCTTGATCATGTCTAAGTGGTTAAATGCACTGAGCTGTTGCCATGTAATTGGCTGATAAGCTATTTCTGTAAACATGCTGTTAAACTGGTGTACCTTATGAAGTGGCCAGTGAGTGTAACTTAATACGAAGAGGTTAGAAGGACGACAATAAAAATGAAGACTCAGAGTGCAACTTCAGTGCAACAAAAGTGAGAAAACCTCTGACAGTGGAAGAAATATGAGCACACATGATTTCCAAAACATATTATAAAAAGAACCTGAGACTACCTGGGTTACCCCCGACTGGTAAGTGAAATCCCATCTAGAAGCCACAAACTGACTGTCAACATGTTGGTGTTTTGACAAGCGAAGGGTGGGTCTGAACGAGAAACCACAAGACACACATCCCTTAGGTAGCGACTTGTCAGTCACAAGGCAGGCCCTCTCTAAAGCATCTAAATCTGGTTTTATTGTCCTTTTTCACTCTGATGGGAACTTCTTCTTCTTCTTCTTCTTTCGGCTGCTCCCGTTAGGGGTCGCCACAGCGGATCATTTATGAAGCTGCATATTTGATTTGGCAAAGTTTTTACGCCAGATGCCCTTCCTGATGCAACCCTCACCATTTACCTGGGCTTGGGACCGGCACTAGGAGTACACTGGCTTGTGGGCCCCTGTGGCTGGTTTCTCTAACGGGAACTAAGTTGGGTAATTTTAAATTTGTTTGTGAAACAGGAGTCACTGCCCCCTATTGGCTATTAGAAAGAATGCAGGTTTAAGTTACATTTCAGACACATGGTTAAGGCTGTTGTAAAAATTCCTCAAAGGAAAGGAATTGTGTGGAATAATGTGGCAAAAGCTATCCACAGCAACTTTTCATTTGAACAACATCTCACTGAAAAACAATATGATATGTGCTTCTAACTTGGTTAGATATGTAGCATAAAGCCAACCTCTACAGAAGATATCCAAATAGCTACCCATTGCTCTCAAAATGACACAAAACTTTGCTAGAGAACTTGAAAAGGAAGGCTAAATTAGTTTGATTCAGATGGGGTTCAGCATGTTTGCCGTGGACCTGAAGAGGGATGCAGAAACATGGAGGTGTCATTCTGCTGATGCAAAAGGTTTAAAGCAAATTCCATCTATAGATGCAACTTATCAGTTCTCTGATGTGAGCACACACTTTTAATGAAGACACATGCTTGTAGAAGTTTGTGAATTATTATTTGGGGTTAAACAATGACTGGAAAAACACCTTGAAAATACACAAGCAATTTCTATTTCAAACTAGTCTAATCTATTATTTTAGAAGTCAGGTTTGTTGTTGCTTCTCTTTGTAGAATATCTTATGTCAACAAATTATCTTGTTTTTGTAAAACTGGTTAACTTGTACATTTAAAAGTTTGTAAACAGCCACACATGATCCTGATAACAGGTTTTCATCAGCCATAATGTACATAAAATACTCTTTTCCTTCACTGAGCATTTGGCCAATCTTGATGTCAAGTACAAGATTACAATAAAAAGGATTGTCAGTCAGAATGGGAAGATTACAGGAGTTAGACGAGATTCAATGATCTGCTAGACAGGAAAGCTTTACAAAAGCCCCTGCCATTCTTTCAGACTGTAATCATCCTCTGTACTCTGAGTTTGCTGTTCTTGCTTCAGGGTACCTCTTATAGGCTGCTTAGAGTAGCTAGAAATTGGTGCAATGTCTTTTGTTCATCTTATTCCAAAGTATTTTAGAGAACTTCATATATATATATATATATATATATATATATATATATATATATATATATATATTTATGTGTGTGTGTGTGTGTGTGTGTGTGTGTGTGT
>VUQH01051470.1:4032-19690 GCA_015106775.1 Etroplus canarensis | reverse complement strand
TTTGTGTGCGTGTGTGTGGGCTGAGCTGTTCTGCTGTTGGAACAGAGCCATGTCACAAATGAAATCCTTTTATGATAAATGAGGTTGCTATAGCAATGACATTCCTCCCTCTCTCCTCCATTTAGGTGGGGGTGGGGGATACTTCAGAAAAAACATACCATTCACTGCACCCCCTCCTTTAGTGGTCCACCGAGGAGTTGCTCTGATTATCAGCCAAATTCTCAGAATGGCTCTTGTGGACTTTTTCATTCCTAACACCTCTCAGGCCAGAGAGGAAAAGGGGCGGGGATGATGAGGAAGGCATTTTCAGCCTAAGATCATTTCAGTGTGTTTGTGTGAGTCAAACGTGTGGGTCTCGGGCTCGGCTACATTTTATGGGAAAGTCAGTTTCCCACCATTGTGTTCTCAGCGGTTGCCAGACACTCACAGGGCTTGTAGGCTGCTGTGCTCTGTGTGTGTGGTAGAGTTCTGTGTGGCGAGCAGACGCTGGTGGTTTCAGAGAGCAGTACAGGAAGAAGCAGAGTTCAGTTTGTGTTTGAGCCTCTAAGGGGAAGTCAGGCAGCTCTTCAAAGCTGTAAATATCTCTCTGACTTTTTGGACTGGTGTTGCTTTTCTATCTCGCGCCTCTGGACTGTCCTGTTTTTGATTTTGAGCGTGGCGGCTCCTGGTGTTGCCTAGCCAGTGGTGCTAGTGGCAGTGGTGAGCTACAGGGCTGCATGCCATGGGCTGCGTCTTCTCCCTGCCAGAAGACAGGAGAGATGCTGCTGAGAGGTCAGTAAAATGTTTGATTTGCTGCTTTAAAGCATGATACAGTGTTTTTCTCTAATGTTGCTTACATGAATGATGATGTAATGTTTTTGTCATATTTCCCACTAGCCGTCTGTTGTTTAGTCTGATAGCACAGATCACATTTGCAAGTAATTTGTAAGCACTGAACTGGTGGCTTGTTTCCAGCGTAACTTCTACACACAAAGCACAGTTGCTCATTTTGATACTGCTTTAAGAAACTATACAATATGTCCTGGTGGTTATGTCAGAGGTGAAGATAACATCTGTTTGACTACCAACACAATTTGATTATTGAGAGTTCTGTTTCTTTTCTTTTTTCCTTTCACACTGACCACTTACACATTTCTTGTATTGTTTGATTAACTTCCTTGATTAAACTTTGCATGCAGTTTGGTTTCCATGTTACTCCTGCCTGTAAATAAAAAGGAATGGAAATGCATGTTACTGGTTGTAGCACCACAAGATCATTACCACTGTTGAATGAGCCTGTGTTGCAACCAAAGATTAAACAGAGTGGAAGGGATGACTTTCCAGACTTGATGTTTTTAATCATTTTTTATTTTTATTTATGGGTCATTGATCACATGCATATTTTTGTGTCTGAGTGCCTTGTTTCAGTTTAAAGTAATTTATCCAATTCATGGCTTGCTGGAGTTTATTCTATAAGCTAACATATTTAAATAAAACTCATAGGTATTTTAGACATCTTAATAGATGATCTTAGAGTTTTAAAATAATACTCATTTAATTAAGTAAAATTTCTTGTAGTTGCACCAGCTAACTCTTGCAACTATTTTCCATTTAAGCAGGCCTTTGCTAGGACAACTTGTGTTTGGTCGCAATAGCATACATATAATTTCCAAGTGAAATAAAGGTTTTTATAAGTTAACGCTCTCCTAGTTTTACATTGGTTGTACCACCTGAGATGGAAAGTAGACCATATGCGTTGAATTTAGTGATTTTTTTTTTTTTTTGGTCCATATGTAAGAGAGAGCTACAGACATTTTCTGCCAGTTATGAAGACCCCATTGAGTCCTTTGTATGATGAAATATATTTTTTGTTATTATATTTTACTTCATAATAAAACCTCATGTTTATGGTTGTACCAACACCTTTAAGAGCATACAAATTGCTGGCCAAAATTGTTTTATTATCTCAAAACCTTTCAAACGATTGATTTTATTAGTCTTTTTAGTCTTTTCATTTAAATGGACAGTTTCTTCTTAGAGCATAGAGATATTAATGAAATTTGTACGCAATGATCACCTAATAGGTCTTCACCCAAATTGTGCTTAAGGTCAGAGTTGTCAAAATCACCTAAAGAGTATTGATTGTGTAGATTGTAATGTCCATAAAAAGATTGTTTGTGTGTACCCCTCTGTCATCTATACATAAATGCTGTCATTAGGGTTATTTATGATATAATAATCTCTTTAAGCTAGGTTAGGGCTGGTCAAGAACTAGAGCTATGACGTAGGTGTAGTATTGGGTCCTGACAGGCGGTAGTAGAGTACTAATCTGGTTTCCCAACAGTAACGGCATAATATCAAATTTTTATGAATGGATATCTTGGGGGAGAATTTTTTGGTATTCCTATATTCACTATTCATGTTATGCTCGTAGGTTTTTGATGGTTGTCTTCTTTTATATATATATATAGACCGACTACTAATAGGGATGTGATAGCTTGACACACATCTTGCATACCATTTAGGTGGTGATGACCATGATCCTACTGGTCATAACCATGGTGGGAGTGGTCCTGTTAGTTGGTTCCTACATTAGGAAGGTGTGGTTGGGGCCTCGTTATCACCATTATGCTAATATCAGTAATATGGTCAATGCTATGACATGCTGATGAGTTCACATATTTTCATCCTTTTAATGCCCTGGTTACCACTCACCTTGTAGTGACAACACTCCTGAATTCAAACATCAGACACTTTCATTTGTTGATGAACCAGATTAATTTGTCCTGGATATGAGTGTTTTTGAGCCTCCTTGACTTCTCAGTGGATTTTAATTCTCATTGTGCAATACAGCCAACCAGTGACAAGAAAAAAAATTACTGATGGTGGTCGCATTTAAATTATATTGTGAACGACCACGCAAAATAATTGGGTCTCAGCAAAAAATCGTAATTGACCTGCAGTGTGAAGTTTGAGCTGGAAACCCTTAAAACGGATCCTCCTGAAGCTGTCAGTGAGGCTCTGGCTTCAGGGCGAGGGCTTGTTTGAAATTTTCACCAGGAATTTGCACTTTAGTCCAAAGAACAAACTGTATGAACAAGTTTTTTTAATGGCATGTTCAACATTAATCCCGTACACCCTGGAGGGATTAGATTCATTAAGGTTGAACTTTGTGGCTTCTTTTTAGACTAAACAGGCTCTGATGTCCTGTCTTTGTGGCAGTTGGTATCAGATCAAGTGCCTATAATGTTACTCAGAGTTGATCAGAGATCACTCAGAGCCATGTTGTGATCTTGTGCTCCTAAATCATGAAAATCTAATGATGAATTCAGCTTTGCATTCCTTTTTATGCTTGTAGTCATGAGCAGCCTTTTATTCCTTTATCAGTGCACCCATAGTTACAGCTGTCCACTCAGGGCTTTGATGCTGATGAAGCGGCACTGCCTTTCATTTTGCTACCTGCCTCCCTTTTTACCATCAGTGTGTTTGCATATATTTTAGCTCATCCAGCCAAAGGACCAATGAGCTAATGCCAGTGTGAGCTTGTCATCCATCTGCCTGTCCATCTGCCCACAATTCACAACAAGTGCTGCAACTCCTAGAGTATTGGTCAGATTTTAGTGAAACTTGCACACAGTGATTACCTAATAGATCTTTGCACACATTGTGCTCATGGTTGTAGTTGTCGTTGTGCAGGCACTTTTTCATTTTCAAAAAAATTGTGACTCTGAAAGAGTGTTGTTCTGGATTGCAGTGTTCCTGAAATCAGTGTTTGTGTGTGCCCCTCTGCTATCTATATGTAAATACTGTCATTAGGTTTATTTATGGCATAAAAATGTCTTAAACTAGATTAGGGCTGGTCAAGAACTAGGGCAAAGATGTAGGGGAAGCATCGGGTTCTGACTGGTGGTAATAGGGCACTAACCTGTTCACCACCACAATCAGCATAGCTTTCTGTTTTTACAAGTGGAAAAGTTGAAGGTCAATTTGCAGGGTTCCACGGTTGGTACTTCCCATATTCGTAAGTCCTGTTGTGCAGATTTTTCGATGATTTTGTTCTTTTAGATGGTAAACCTACTGCTAATAGGGCTGTGATGGCTTGAAATATTGGTTTGCCATGCATGTTGTAAACCACTTGTATCCTGTTAGGATGTGATGATCATGAACTTACTGGTCATGATCATGGAGGAAGTGGTCCTGTTGGTTGACTCCCACATAGGAAGGTATCATAAGAACTTTCCTGTTACTATTATGCTAACTTCAGTAATATGCTTGCTAATCACATATTTTCTTGCTTTTTATGGCCTTGCTTTTTATGGCCATGTTTACTACGTAACCATGTGGCCATAATACTCCTGAACTTAAAGGCTTTAATTTAGTGGTGAATGAGATTAATTTGCCCTAGATATGATTGGACGTGAGCCTCCGTCACCTTTCAGTGGATTTTAATTCACATTAGTTTGTGCAATACAGCCAACCAATGACAAGAAAATGTATCACTTTCTTTCTGTACTTCACACATTACAATAACCTGTGAATTGTGATGGATCATGAGCCAGATGAGCTACTGCATCATTGACATTCTGGTTTTATCTGTTTCTGTCCATTATGACTTATTTGTAAATATGAGCCTAGAATTTAAGTTTTCATGAATGTAACTCTAGGCAATTGCATAGCAGCCACTTCCTTGTTGAAGATTGTGTAATGTATGTGTACTTGCTTGTTCACATAGTTGGTATGACTAATGGTTGTGTGGCTGCTAAGCTGCCTTTTTCACTGCTAAAGTAAGAACAAGTCTAATGGTGACAAGGCAAAATGTCAGAGATTTGCTGCTTCTTTTTATGCTGATGGTTTAAAACTGCCCTGTGAGAGCTGGGATAGGCTCCTGCGCCCCCCGTGACCCTGAATTGGATAAGCAGAGAAAGATGGATGGATGGTTTAAAACTGCGTCAGCTTTCAGTAATCACATCACTCAGCTAAAAACTAGCGTATTTTTTTTAAACTGTCTTAAATATTGGGGCTCCACATTGGGAAACACCTTTTAATTAATGGAGTGGAATGTGCGAGCTAGTTCAGCCAGTCATCTTGAGCTGCAGTGAGTCAACCACGTCTCACTCTCCTCACGTATTGTAACAAGACTGGCACCTACAGCTGCTTCCTTGTGATTCCTCAACGGTCACCACAGTGGATGAATCTGCAGCGGTAATTTGGCACAGTTTTTACAGTGAATGCTCTTCCTCATGCAATCTTGGGAGGGACTTATGTCAAGGTGGGGACTGCAAAATTAAAACTGTTAAATTTCCCATATCTCTCTCTGACATGTCAATGCTGCCCTGCATTGTTGTGTTGTTTCAACTGCTCCACCACCCCAGCATCCCATCAGATAAGATAAGATAATCCTTTATTGTCCCACAGTGGGGAAATTTGCATTGATTGCAGCAGCATATAGTCACTCATATATACAAGTATGAAAAATATCTAATATATATATATACTCTATATGTACAGTATATTACACACACACACACACACACACACACACACACACACACACAACTAAATAAAGGCAGGAAAACAAAAACTAACTACTCTTACTCTACAATAGTAGGCTTCAGATGGATATCTACCCCCAAATTTCCATATCCTAACATTTTTGTGGACTGTGTTCTGCTGCTGTACTAGTTTGTTTCAGATGTAGGTTGTCTGCCAGAGCTGAGATTCTTTCATTTGTTCATTACTTTTGTGTGTACAAATTTTTATTTTTGATGACGACCCAATTCTCTTTAGCATGGAGGAAACCAATTTTGCCAGTCTTGTGAGCCAAGGCTTTGCTGGAGTGATTGTGTCGCTCCAGTTTTAAAATACACTAGTGTAAGAATTGACCTTGTTTTTGGATATCAGGTATCCTTATTCTGAGTTTCTCACCGTGAACTCACTTTGTACCTCTCACTGACTTCACTGTGCATAAGTTATGACCTTGTCTGTTTCAAAATTATAAGATAACATAACCAGTCAGAACTGGTTTGTATGCTGGGGGACAGGCTATATTTTGTCTTTACTATTTTTGTTGTGTTAGATACATGCCTGAAAATTAACACTCACACACATTGTTTATCACATTCCAAGAACAAGACATGGACAGTGGTTGGCCTGTCCATGTCAACAAGGTGGCCAATTACAAACAGTCCTGTGTAAGCTAACCTCTGTACGGGGCGAGGCCTAGCCCAAGAAGATAAATGTGAATTTTTTCCTGAAATTGGGGCTCACTTTGACTGAGATCCTGCGAGAGCTCTGTCACTCTTAGCCCAGTGCTGCTATATTTTACCTGTGACCGCAATAAACACTTTGTATGTGAATGGAAGATTTCTCCGGTTTGTTCTTGGGCTTCCAATAAAAGAATCGGGGCTAACACTAGAGGTGATATGTTTGAATCAAGTCAGGCAACATACGGAGCCAGTTCATCCATTTATTCATCCATTTTCTTCCATTTATCCTGTTCAGTTTCTTGGGAGGGACTGGAGCCTATCCCAGCTGTCACAACATGATAGGTGGGGCACACCCTGGACAGGTCACCAGTCTATGGCAGGGCTAATGCAGAGAGACAAACAGCCATTCGCACTCATGTTCACACCTACTGACAATGTAGAATCACCAGTCAACCTAACCCTGCATGTCTTTGGACTGTGGGGGGAAACCAGAGTTCCTGGAGTGAATCCATGAAGGCATAGGAAGAACATGCAAAAGTCACAAAAAGGTGCCATCCAGTTGGAGGATTTAAATCCAGAAGCTTTATGCTATAAAGTGGCAATGCTTACCATCACACCTCTGCCAGTTCATAGTTCTTATTTTTGTACTTTTAGAAATTGTGCAAGTGTGTAAATGTGAGATTTGTCAGTGTGCTTTGGACAATTATCATACTTGGCTTTTGGGGACTCTTTTGAGACAAAAGCATATCTAAAATCTTTCAAGGTACCATGTATAAATGTCATCTCCCTAGCACCTTTTGTGTGCTTATGCAGCCCCATAACATCACAGGTGTTTAGCTGCTACCCAATTCTTTGAACCCTGTTACTATTACATGTATGTGATTTTTTTTCCTGTTAAACCAGGTTTGTGAATATTGGTGATTCAGCTAAGATTTAATTAAGCCTTTAAAAACCTCTGCAGTAAAACCTTTGAACTGTACTGTGAAACTGTTAACCATTCTGAGGGAAGAAAATTTTCTACATCTCTTGGCGATCATGGTCACTGCTAAATAGTCTTTAATCACAGTGTCATTGTAATCGGAAGGTTGTCTCTGTGTTAAATTTTTAAAATTATTTTATTATTTTTTAGAGCACCCACCGCAAGAGATACGAGTTTCATTGAGAAAATGAAGAAAACTGTAAGTAATGTTGCTTTTAACTTTTTTTAAAAATGTCACTTTATTCTTGCCATTACTTTGACTGTATAGGCATTAGGCAAGAGCTATATACAGAGTGGTGATCTGTAGAGTTAAACATTAATGTTGTGGCTTTTCAGCACCTATTAATTATCAGTATCCATTAAAGTCCCACAGCGTTGTTTTTATTCCCCTCTTTCTCTGTGGATGAAGTATACGATAACTGTGATGGTCTGCCTGCTGATGCGACCACATTAAGCACTCGGTGTTGAAACACTGTTGACTTTTATAGAACTGTGCTTTCAAGCCAGAAAAAGAAAAAAGTTTGGTTTTTGACTTATGTGGTTTTGCAGCAAATAGTTCAGATACCATTGTGGTGCAGAAGAGAAGTTTGGCCCCCGCCAAGGTTTAACTTTGTCCCTGTTTTTCTTTGTCCCGAATGATCATAGCAGAACTGTAGGTGTGTGTATAAAACATTTTGTGATCAGCACAGAGGTACAAATGGCGATGTAGTGTGGAGAAGTGTAAGGATGAGGTGAAAAAAGTGGAATAACTTAATACCACAGTTATAATAGTTAAGAGTTTTGCGGTTAGTCATATCTTCCCATCACATGCAGAAGTGCCCTAGTTCAAATGCAGCATTTCAGGATTTAGGAGAAAATTAATTTGGGAATAATTTGAGGTGTATTTAAATGGATTTAATTAATCTGTCATGCACTGACTTTATTTTTTGCCATAATAACAGTTATGCATTGAAACAAATCAGCAGTTATAATGCCTCCGCCATTAAGTCATTATGTTTACGGATTGTCCTTTTGTTTGTCCATTATAATTTCTACCACTACAGGAGCTGACTTGTTTGCTGGACCTTTTTCAAACTTTATGAGGTCAATGCCTATGATGGGTAGAAAATCTTATAACATTTGAGATTGTAGAGTCAAAGGTCAAAGTCAGTAGAGTCAGATTTAAGGTGGAGGCATACTGACCGAGTTCTAGGCATTTTTTTTTTTTAATCATTGTGTATGAAAGATTTAACGTGCAGTGTAAGAGATTAATATCTATCAATCTGTGGACAGGGAAAGAACATCATTGTGTTCTATGGATCTCAGACGGGCACAGCAGAGGAATTTGCCAACAGGCTGTCCAAAGATGCTCAGCGCTATGGCATGAAAGGAATGGCTGCTGATCCAGAGGAGTACAGCATGGTAATGACTGCTAGGGAACAATGATTCATTAGTTTCGTTTGCTGACTGTGGAACTCTTGAAGCAGACAGTCCCATACTGGGGACAAACTTCCTCAAAAAAGGATGAGTTCTTCAATGCTTACTGTGTCTGATTTTCGTGTGCCTTGTTACAGGGGGAGCTGTCTCGTCTGTCTGAGATAAAAAACTCACTCGCAATATTTTGCATGGCCACCTACGGTGAAGGAGACCCAACAGATAATGCACAAGACTTCTATGACTGGCTGCAGGAAAATGATGATGAGGATCTCTCTGGACTAAACTACACTGTGAGTTGTTATTCTCAGTTTTGGTTGCATAAAGTTTTTCAAATTAAAAATGATTGCATAGTAATTGTGTCGGTAAAAGTAAACCATAAAAAGTTGCTAACTATTCATGATGCTGCTTTAATAAGTACAACATAGACAGCTACATGCATGCTGATGATGACACCTGTGATTGCACTTAGTTCAGCATGCTCTGTTCTGTTCTTGTGTGTTTGTTGCATGTTAGACTTCAACTAATGATTATCCATTAATTGATCAGTTCTCATTAAATCAGTTAATACTGTGGTTTAAATAATGAAACAAAACAAAACTTAATTTGCCATTGTATACATTATCTGTTTTCAAATAAGCTAACATATTATTTATTATCATCTAATATCATTTATTACAATTTAAGACCTAGATTTATCATGATTGAGAACCTGGGATCATCAGTTATTTTATTGACAGTTTAAATTTTAATTTGATAATGATCTGCAATGACTTATATAAGTGACTAGTTTTCACTGTGCACATTTACCACTCAGCTTGCATCTTACTCGTCCCACTACACTATAAAGATGGAAAGGTCAATCATATTATAAAGAATAATAAATGCCAGCTACACAAACTGGATTTGTATTACTCCTGAAACAGACATGAAAGGTTACTCTGTGTGTTTACATGTCAGTCTTGCTGACCTGCAGCAACAGGCTTCACCAGCATGAGCTGCACAAGGCTTTGTGTGCATCGTGAAAGAGCTTTGTGTGTCATGCTGTGTGTGTTTCATTGTGCCATTGTTAGGGTTCAGTGTCTGTGGCCTCATTTGAGTAAAGAACTTGATTATGGGAAATCTAGTTAAATTCTTGTTCACCATCATGTCCTTCTCCCTGTATTTTATGTTTTAATGAAGTTTTTTTCTCAATACCTACTTAATACTTAGCCAAAGCCATTTACTGATGACTCTTCATTGCGCCCTGGTTTGTTTTCAGGTATTTGGTTTGGGCAACAAGACATACGAGCACTACAATGCAATGGGGAAATATGTGGACAAAAGGCTAGAGCAGCTGGGAGCAACACGCATCTTTGATCTTGGTATGGGTGATGATGATGGAAAGTAAGTGACCAATTAATCCTATGAGCTTAAAAATAAATAATCTCCAGTTTCTCATGTACAGAATAAATGTGGACCACATCATGTAACTTGTCAAAATTGTCAGAATCATTAAAAAAATTTCCTGGGTCCTGCACTTCCTTGGGAATGTAATAGAATTTTCTTTTTTTAGAAGTTGAGGATAAGAAGTTCGGTCTCTGAAGAAAAATTTGAAGATTTTAACATTTTAAGGCTTCATCAGCATTTTCAAACCAGTGCTGAATAAAGCGACCTTTTTTTTTTTAGCTCGTCTGGCTGAAAGATCGATTAGCTAAAGCCATGGTAAAGCATCCATCCAGAATTTACAAAAGTTTCTGTTCCTACTACAGTATCGATCAGATGTTAGTGAAACTAGCATGCAGTAATCACTTAATAGGTCGTCACACAAATTTTGCTAAAAGTCATGGTTGTTTGTTTTATGCACACTTTTTCATTTTCGCAAAAATCACTAAAAGAATCAGATTATAATGCTCATGAAATGTGTGTTCGCATGTGCCCTTCTCTCATTAGGTTTATTTATGCAATAATAGTATCTTAAGCTAGGTTAGGGACGTTGTCCTGGATATGACTACATACAAGCCTCCTTGACTTCTCGGTGGATTTCAGTTCTCATTAGTTTGTGCAATACAACCAACCACTGACAAGAAAACTTCTCACTGTCTTTCTGTACTTCACACATTACAATAACCTGTGAATTGTGAGCTGATTGAGTATTATTATTGTCTTTGTTTTTTCTCTAAAAAAACATTTAAAGATGTTTTTGAAATTACATATTTAAAAACGTAATCTTTTCAAACAGCGCTAAATAAAGTGGCTTTTTCTGGTCTTTTAGTCTGGAAGAGGACTTCATTTCATGGAGAGAGCAGTTCTGGCCAGCTGTCTGTGAGCACTTTGGAGTAGAAGCCTCAGGAGATGAATCAAGGTGAACTCAGGGACCAAATTCTATAACATTTAATTATTCAGACTTCTATATTTTTGTCATTTCTTTTAGTCTGCCTCAAAACCCTTTTTTAACTTTCTTTGTATGTGCCTGCTATTTTTTCTGCATACTGCAAACACAGCACGCTAGATAATTTGTTCACTAAGTATAGTCATTTTTCTTGCTCAGCATTCGGCAGTACGAGCTTAAGGAACACACTGACATCAACATGAACAAAGTGTACACTGGAGAGATCGGCCGCCTGAAGAGTTTTGAGGTTCAAAAGCCGTGAGTATTGTACCAGAGACTTTTACCATTGCCAGAACTCATTCATCATTACAGTGGTGACTGCTTAGACATTGCTTGCATTTCACCTACATTTTTAACTGAGTCCAAGTTTACTAAAGGTCAGATTAAGTAAAAGCTGAACATTCTGCCCCCTAGTGGACATAAGAAACTTTATTTCCTTACCTACGAAACGTTTCTCCTACGGAAAACTTTGTGTCCAGATGAACAGAATCAATTTTTGAAGTGTTACCTGCCTGGATGATTGAGCATACATCAAGATACCTAAATAGAACTTTTAACGCTTTATGTGCTGAGAAATAGGCTAGGTCATTTTTTAAACACTTATTTATTTGTTTGGTAGGTGCTGTCCTTTGTAGCTTCACATTTATATTTAAGTTTTGCGCTTTTATTTACAGACCTTTTGACTCCAAAAACCCCTTCCTGGCCCCAGTCACTGTGAATCGCAAACTCAACAAAGCTGGTGACAGGCATCTGATGCACCTGGAGCTTGACATTACAGGTTCCAAGATCAGGTGAGGTTAGGTGGATAACTGCTGAATAGACCTTTTTTATAACTCTGATGTCATGTAAGATTTTGAGCAGCTCTGATTCATTTTCTGCTTTATGAATGCAGGTCAAAGTCTAAATGTGTCACATTCTTTGGTTTCAGATACGAGTCAGGAGACCATGTTGCTGTTTTTCCCACCAACGATTCTGCGCTGGTGAACAAGTTGGGACAGATACTCGGGGTCGACCTTGATGTGGTTATCTCTCTCAACAACCTTGATGGTATGGCATTGATAGACCCAAAGTACCTTGACTTTACCAGTTCGTCTCTCCAACAATCTCGTGAAATCCGCCCTTGAAATCTTCACTTGCAGTATCAGCTCACTTAATACATGTGACATGGGTACTGATAGTTACTGCAATTACATAATATAGTGGTAATATAAATTCTTGTCTTCTAACTATTCAAATGTGTTTCCTGTGATTATGAATGTCATTATATGCACCTTGTGGTTACATAAGTGATGATTAAGGTTGCTCCCTATCAGTGGTTTATAGAAAATAATAAGTAAAGGGATTCAGCTGTGAAATACTGATCCCTTTGAACCATCTAAACTGATTTATTCTGATCAAAAACTTCTTTTAATAAATTTGCCAATAACCACACCAATAATAAGCAATAAACTAAATAGTGACTGGATTATTTTACTGCCAGTGTGGCAGAAAGACTAATAATTAATAATTTCAGGGTATCAAAATCAGTGTTTGTTTGCATATTTGTTTTTCAGAGGAGTCCAATAAGAAGCATCCGTTCCCTTGCCCCACCACCTACCGCACAGCACTCACTCACTACCTGGACATCACTCACCCTCCTCGCACCAACGTCCTTTATGAGCTGGCGCAGTACACCTCTGACCCCAAAGACCAGGAGAATATGCGCAAGATGGCCTCCTCCTCTCCTGAGGGCAAGGTCAGTTATGAGCGATTAAGATTAATTGGTGGTGGTGTTGGAGTAACTGTTAATCTAGTTAATGTTATAGAAGCCGCAGTAACATTTCAGGCATCCTGAAAACAATTTGATTCCAAAGTAAGTTTCAATGTGAATAAAGCATTCTCTGCATATTTACAGGCTCTCTACCAGAGCTGGGTGTTGGACGCCAGCAGAAACATCCTTGCCATCCTGGAAGATATGCCTTCTTTGAAGCCTCCTATTGACCACTTGTGTGAGCTGTTGCCTCGTCTCCAGGCTCGCTATTATTCTATCGCCTCTTCCTCTAAAGTAATTCATTCTTTAAATAGCACAGAAAATCTGTTTCAAGTCATATTTTTTCATTTACTACTACCAGTTTTGATGTATGTTTGAATTGAATATAATGTCTAAATTTTAGGAGCAAGCTCTTAATAACCCTTCTCTGATATGTAGGTTCATCCCAACAGCATCCATATCTGTGCCGTAGTGGTTGAGTACAAGACCAAAACTGGCCGCACAAACAAGGGAGTCGCAACCAATTGGCTGAAAAACAAACTAGTCACGGACAACGGCCACAAGTCCACCGTTCCGATGTACATCCGCAAGTCTCAGTTCCGACTGCCCTTCAAACCCACCAACCCAGTGATCATGGTCGGCCCTGGAACTGGAATTGCTCCTTTCATGGGCTTCATCCAGGAGAGAGGCTGGCTCAAACATCAAGGTGTTTACAGTGTGCCGTGTCTGATGATGTTGTGGTCTGACCTTTTGACAGTTGATTTCACAAGCAAGGAAAGATGAATTTGAAAGACCTCTTGACATGTTTGTCATGTTTGTCCTTGTGTGCTCACAAAAATTTTAAAAGCTGTAACACTTGTGCACACGAGCAATTGATGCAGGGAAGCGGGGAGAAAAATAATATTGTCATATACTTGTACAGTCCCAGAGAGTGTGTCATAGGTTATTTTCTGTCTCAACATTTTAAAAAGTAGGTTGGTGTACAAGTTAACACATCCACATGTACATTACTGTTTCAAAGAGAAGACAGCAATAAGGAAACATTCACTGAATGCGTCTGGGTACCTGAGGAGATATTAGATGGAAATTCACACGTTAGGCACTACCATTGACATACCCACACGGTATCAATTTTTACATAGTGAGAAACGTTTCCCAGTGTTTTATGGAGGCTGAGAATGTCTTTGTGTTCGCAGTTGGTGATCACGGTTAATGATATGTTTTTATTAATGGCTACTGTGTCTTCATAGGAAAGGAGGTTGGAGAGACCGTGATGTATTTCGGCTGCAGACATAAGAATGAGGATTACATCTACCAAGAGGAGCTGGAGGAAGCAGAGAAGAACGACATCTTAACACAGCTTCACGTTGCCTTCTCCAGAGACCAGGACCATAAGGTACAGCTGTCTACAAGACTGCTGAAGCCAAAACTACTGGCCAGCTGTGACTGAGATATGATTCAGTTTGTAACCTGACTTTAGCTGAATGGTTGGTAAATGATTATTGGTAATGCAGATGTGTCTTTTTACATTGGTATTTGCCTAGAGCCAGCATAGTGGGGTATGCGGTCTATACAGAAATGCTTTCATGCAGTCTTTCAAAAAGACCAATTGCACCTAGCTTGATGCAGATAACAATGTGTGGAGGTTGAGTGTTTATTGGTTGTATTGTATATAACTGAGCATCTGTAACTAAATGTATTTCCTCCCTGAGATTAATAAAGGATTCTGATTCTGATAATGTGGGCCAGGACAGGAAAGGGAGTGAGGGCTCCAAAAAAAAGGGAGAAGCTTGAAAAAACATCAGAGATGAAAAAAACACAATGAAAAGCACAGACAGTGGCTGCAGTGGACACTTTTTGTTGTTTGAACACTCAGTTTCAGCTCTTTGAATGTTATAACTTACCTCTTTGCTGTGGCTGGCTGAAGGACCAACAGCAAGCAATAGTCAGTCACAGACTGGTTGTTTGTGACACCACCCCCTGGTGAGAGTAAACCTTTACAATATGTAGATGATTCTGCAAAGCATAGGCTCTCTGAAGGATCAATGCAAATGCAATGTAAATCAACCATTACGCAGAAACCACAGTATGTCACATTTCATTTCATAGGCACAGTGTTCTGTTTAGAAAATGTACCTTAATTTTTTGTTAGTGGTAAATGTCAGTTGCATCATTTTGTATAAATAATAACCTTTTAGTAAAATAACAGAAAAACAGTACTGTATGTTTTGCAGTGTGGTGCTTATCACCATATTTGTACGAAGTGTAAGGTTTGACGTACATGAACATCATTTCCTCTTCTTGTTTTTTCTAAAATAAAGGTGTACGTGCAGCATCTCCTGAAGAAAAATAAGGAGAACATCTGGAAGCTGATTCACTCAGAAAATGCTCATATCTACATCTGCGGGTAATTAACACATTCAATCAGCAAGAGTCATGAAATTTTTTTTTTCTTTTTTAAGGTTTACACATGTGTTTATACTCTATTATTGATTTGAGATTTTGCTATTTGAGAATGGGAATACTAAAATGACTTAATATAGGCCTGCATTCTCTTTGGTGATTTTGCACCTCCTATTGAGATAATGAGAATTGGTTATGAAATTAAACTTTGACCATATTTGTGGTAAATGTTGCTCACTAAACTAATTTTGTTTTCTTTTATTTATTAAATGGCAATAATTTACTGTTTCAGGGATGCAAGGAACATGGCTAAAGATGTGCAGGCAGCTTTCTGTGAGATTGCAGAAAAAGAGGGAAGCATGAATCACACCCAGGCCACAGATTATATCAAGAAACTGATGACCAAGGGACGCTACTCGCAAGATGTTTGGAGTTAAAAAGCCTCAAACCTGGCCTCACTTTGTAAAATTTAAGTGCTAGTTTAAAATGTTTTGTTTTTATCGTTTACCTTGTTGAGGACTGATTTTTTTTTTTTTTTTTTTTTTAAAATTTTTCTT
>VUQH01051468.1:44298-58107 GCA_015106775.1 Etroplus canarensis | reverse complement strand
ACACTGACTTGCAGTTCTTCCTACATCCATGACAGACAAAGCTAGCTGCACGTTCAAACACCCACAAACATCCTGAACACGGCAACATTAACAGCATAAAGTTCTGAGGAGTGGCCTGACAGAACATTCCATCATACATGTAATATGATTTCTGTCTGGTCACTGAGATAAACATAATCCAACACATACCGTAAGTACCGTATATGCAATTTGTCACTAGCTGTAAAAACAGTGGTAATTTACATTTACAGGCTGACATGCTGGCAGCAGAGGGGCTTAAGAATAAATTCCTTTAACCTTTTGTAATTAAAAAAAAAAGGATGCTGACTCAGACAATCTTAATCCTGCTTTCAGCAACTGGCCGGCTGGGATCTTAACTGTGTATCTGCTGCTCATAATGAACAGTTGCAGGAGTGGAGGATGTGAAAAAGGTGTGTGCAGCATGCAAGAGTGGAGAAAGAGTTCACCTGATGAAATAAACCTGATGATAAAAAAAAAGTAAATACACTGCTTCTCTCAGCAATGTCTCTTATCGGGGTTCAAGACTAAAAATCTACATTCTGAATAGCTGTGACCCACAGGTAAATATCAAACCGGTCCAGCTGTGGGTTTTAATTAAATTTGTTTTAAATAACATGTTTTCTTCTGTAACAAAGATGGAGAGAAGAGAATCGTGGTGCAGAGCTGGCCTGGGTTTCTGAGACTGTGTTTAGGGCCACTCTGGACTGAAGCTTGCGTGTAACACTGACGTTTTAAATGCTCTGCTTTCAAGCACTTCATCTGAAGGAATGCGCACACATTTGGAGACTCGTGCAGTGTATTATTCAAAATTGCAGCCACTGACAGTTGCTCTGATGACGGCCACATGAATCGATTGAGTCAAAAGGGTTTAAAAAAACCCAAAACAAACCAGTAAAACGTGCAGTTTGGAAGCACTGCTCAGAAACAATACTAGAGCAAATAGGCAAGTATCCATTTATTTTCTTCCACTTATCAAATTCCCACCTACAACCACTGGCAGTTAACCTTACTCTGTGCATGTCTTTGGACTGTAGGATGAAGCCAGAGAGAACATGCAAGCTCCACACAGAAGGGCCCCAGAGGACTGGAGAATTTGAACCCAGGGCCTTCTCACTATGAGGCTACAGTGTGAACCACCTTGACACCATGACTGAACCGCGACTCCAACTACTGCAGTCAGAAACCAAAAGTTAGTTATGAAAAGCAAATAACTTTCCAGAATTCCCAAAATGGAAACTGATGGATTACATACAGATAGCTTTTACTTACTGTTCCTTGGGGTTCTGCAGTATTGTGTGTCAGATGTGTAAACCACCTCTCTGAAGGGACACTATAAATATATGAAATCAAGTTACAGTGGCCTTAGTGGTCTAAAACAGCATCGTGTAGCCACAACATCAGAGCTGTAAGCAGATTAGGATCTTTTCTGATCTTTTTCTTTCCCATTTGGTCTGCCTGAACCTTGACTGAATATAGTCAGATAACACAGAAAATGCCACAAATGAGCATAAAAAAAAATAAAAATGCCTCAAACAGAACAGAAAATTAATACCAGTTTAGCCTGTTTTAGATCATTGTTTTGGATTGCATGGCACATTTATCATAACATTCAGTTGCTGCTCTTCCTTGTTTCCAAACATAGAAAGCTGCTTTCATAAAGAAGTAGTTTTGATAGTCATTTGAAAAAGAAAGTTCTCACAGTCCTGTGAAAAACTGAATACACCCCCATGATTCAATAGTTGGTAGAAACACCTCTAGCTGAAATATCTTATAGTAATTATTTTCTTGGTGACTTTATCAGTCTCTCACATCACTGCAGAAGAATGTTGGCCCGCCTATTCATCTTTACCACACAACTTCAGTTCATTGAGGTTTGCAGGCATTCATTTATGCGCAGCTCTCTTAAGGTCCTGCCGCAGAACTTCAGTCGGGTTGAGGTCTGGACTTTGAATGGGCCATTGCTGCACCTTGATTCTCTCTTTTTTCAGCCATTCTGTTGTCAATTTACTGCTGTGTTTGGGATCATTGTCCTGTTGCAAGATCCAATCCCAATCAAGCTTTAGCTGTGGACAGATGGCCTCACATCTGACTCTAGAATACTTTGGTATACAGAAGAGTTCGTGGCTAACTCAATGACCGCAAGGTTCCCAGGTCCTGTGGGTGCAAAACAAGCCCCTCCACCACTGTGCTTGGCAATTGGTATGAGCTGTTTGTAGCCAGGGGATGAGGGGAGTAACAATAAGAATGTCCATGTAAGAAAGGAGAGTGAAACAAGCCAAGTTAAGATGCATCAAGATTTGCTTAAAGGAAGGTTTAACTTAAAGAGACAGCAGCGTTACTAGAAAAAAACTTAATGCAAATGAAAAACAGCAACACACACAAATGGCTGGTGAAGACGAAAACAAGGTTAAATTAAAGGGTCAACAGAAACACAATTGCCTGTTGGCTTGGGAACACAGCTGCCCACTAGCAGCTTAAACACACTCGCCACAGGCCCACATACACACTGAGGGACTGGTCGGCACTGCTCCCCAGCTTTATAGCAGGGCCCCATCCCTGAGTGGAGCCACCTGTGCCCTGGCTCCACAGGAGAAGGGGTGGCACCCGAGTCAGCGAAAAAAGTGGAGGAGAGGGAGAACGACAGAGCACTACCAACACACTCACACAGCACATCTGCGTCTAACAAGTCTTTTTCTAATTGTACAGTTATGAACCATAACATTTAACATGCATATTGAGGCCTGAAGACTCTGAGATGTAACTCTTGGCTCGCACAGTGAGCAGTGCACTGTGAGCATAGCACAGTCTTATCCTGGCGTGAATTTGCTGGGACGTCCACTCCTGGGAAGACTGTAGCATTGTGTGAATGCACACCTGAATGCTCCGGAGCAGAAAACAGTCAAAACCTTTTGATCATTTAAAATGCCATTTCAATGATTTCAGTCCCGGCTAATTTTGGCAGCATCTAATGCTGCTGGCGGTTAAAGCTAGCACAGTTAAATGGAACAGCTCGGTTTTAATGCCTTTTACATCATTCTGTGGCCATGCCCTACCAGTCTACAGACTGCAGTACCCAACTACAATGACCTACCTTGCTAAGAAGTCGGCACTTTGCATCTGAATGAACACTGTAGCTGTTCTTCCTTGTTCCATTACTCCACAGTATTCAAACTGATCTCCTTTTGAAAACTGCCTTAGACGACTGCTGTTTTCCGGTCCCACTGGCAATTACAGTAGTGGCAAGAGCTGATCTCAGTAATGGACACACAGGATTTCCTGTCACTAATCTGTAATAAAAGTACGCTTGTGTTTTATGATTAGCTGCAGCAGGAGGAACTTTTTAGTTTGCATTGGAACGGATTTTACGTGGCCTATTTTTTTTTTTTTTACCAGGAATCTCACTACAGATGCCCAATATTTTTAATGCTGCAGGAATGAATATTTCAGCACTCAATCAAATGATTAATTGCCACTACCTAGCACCTTAGTTGTACTTGTATAACTATGTACGTGGCAAATAAAGCATACTCAATACTCACTTTAACAGAGATTTTTTAAAAAGGGAAACCAAAGACTGCTTTTCAGCTAGTACACAGCTAGTACAAGAGTCCACATGTAACAGAGTTCACGTTGTATGCGATTTCACTCGCTAAAATGACCACAGTTTGTTGTCTGTGTATCTGTGGAGGCTTGTTGGCTCAGTGGTGCCCTCTCTCAGAGGTAATGGGTAAATGCCCCTGGCAGTGTTAAAACATTGCCAGTTGTGTTTGAGATGCTTGCAGTGAGCCAACCGGCCTGACTAGTATGTATTTTGTTCTTCATAAAGACAGCGCTGAAAGATAAGGGTTGTTTGAACCCACTTAAAGCAAAGTGCAACTGAATGTGGTTACACATAGTTTTTTAATAGAGACTGAAATCTTTGAGTATCACTAATAAACAGTGGCAATTCTAGAGACTGTTGGGGCACTAGGCAAAAATTCATAGGAGGCCCATCCAACCAGCCTCCATCACCATTATTTTTATTATTTTGATCTGATGGTATAACAGGGTGAATTTTGTAACTGCTAGTACATCGCCACTGCTGCAGCTCAAAGTTTGTCAGCTGTAGTATCGCTTAGAGGAAAAATGTGTAACACTTAAGGTGATCTATTATCAGAAATATTTAGGCTTTTTATAGTGTCAAACTCACTCTAGGTTAATAATTGTGTTTTAATCACTTATGAAAACATATTTTTATCTACAGCATTAGCAGGTTCCATTTGATAGGCGTTACCATATTTCACCACTATCACAATAAAGAACAGCTAACATTGCTTGTGAGCCATTATGTATTGCTTCTGAAATATAAAAACATAGTTTCTAATTCCTAAATCTTATTCAACTGCATCTACATACAAAAAACTGCTGGACTGTAAATACTGTTGGATGATCCTATTTTGTTCCCTCACGGCCGCTGTAGGTTCTCGCACACATTTAGAAGAAGAGTAACGTACCTTCAGCTGCTCCCTTGTATTTTCCCCAAAAGGATCACCACTGCAGATTCATCTGCAGTAATTTGGCAGGGGTTTTATGCCAGATGCAGCGCTTCATGGCGAGGGGCACTTGCGTCCCCACCTGAAACTGAACCTGCAACCCTTCAATTGTAAGACAAAGGTGCAAACCACTGCACATTATGCACGCATTTGGAAAAGGAGATATGTCAAGTATTCAGTTCCCCCCTCACCCCTACCGGTTGAGACAAATGGCTGTCCCTCCCTGAGCCTAGTTCGGCCGGCAGTGTCTTCCTGTTCTTCTTTTCCACAGTCACCGAGTGTGTGCTCATAGGGAATCATCTGATTGTTGGTGTCTTCTCTCTAATGCTTAAGAGTCTTTACCTTATAGTGTAAAGTGCCTTGAGGTGACTTTTGTTGTGAATTGGCACTATATAAATAAAATTGAAATGAATAAAAAATTGAATTGCTGCAATCTGCCTTTGCATCAGTAGATGTCACTAAATAATACACGCTGGTCCTTTAAATAGCATACTAATTCATAAAGGGCTTTCAGTACTAACCTGTACTTCTGTACAGGGCTTTTTCTTTTCTGATTTGTCTCCAGCAGCTGTGTCTTAGTCTGTGTTATGAATTTAACTTCTTAATATTTTTCTGACGTCAAGGTTTTATCTTTCTCCATAAAATCAGCTGCTCTGTTGTTGATATGCATCTGACAGGTCTTATGCGTGCAGCACCACCTCAACGCCACATTTTTATATGAAGATAGTTGCAGTTAGATTGACAAACTCTGGGTTGACTTAGCAAGCTGATAACCATCTTCATGTGGTCGCTGAGCCTGATGTTAGGGTATGTGAAGCCAGAAAAGGAAAGATATCCAGGGCGTGCTGAGCATGCAGGGTGTCATGGTCTTGTGTTTTTCTTCTTCTTCTTTCGGCTGCTCCCGTTAGGAGTCGCCACAGAGGATCATCTAGTTATGAATCCGCATATTGATTTGGCAATTTTTTTTATGCCGGATGCCCTTCCTGACGCAATCGTCACCATTTACCCGGGCTTGGGACCGGCACTAGGAGTACACTGGCTTGTGGGCCCCTGTGGATGGTTTGGTCTTGTGTTTTTGTGGTTTGATTTTATATGTTAGTTTTTTAGTTCTCAGGGGTTTGTATTCTCAGTAATTATGATCTGTTTTGTTTGTTTATTTCTGTTTAGTTGAACCTTGTCGTGTTTATCTTTTTGTCTCTGTATACCGGCTTATGTTTACTTCTAAGAGCCTGTGTTTATTCTGTTTCCCAGATGTTCCCTTCTGGGTTCTTGTCTTTCATCAGTTTAGTCCTGTGTCATGTTCTCTGTAATATTCTGTTTCCTCTTCTACTTTTGACTGGTCTAGTCTTATGTATTATGTTTAGTTTTACTTCCTGTACCTGGATCTCCTGCTTTTGGACTTTGTGTAGTAAGAACCTTTTTTGGCAAAATAAAGCCCTCCTTTAGTTTACTATCTTGGCTTTCTGGAGTCTGCATATTGACACAATGAAGTAAAGACCCCGCGGACTCAACCTGCTGTTCTGAAGAGATGATACAGACTTGGACTGAGCCTCTGAGGTTAGTTCATCAGGCATTAGAAATCCCAGATGCACTGGGGTGAATGATGAGACTCGGCCTTGAAATTTGTGGCAACAAATCTTGGATTAAATCAATGCCTCACCTTGTGGAGTTGTGGCATGTGGTTCATGCACGCAAACAGGAGGTGTTGATGGAAATTTTTGGGGAGAACATTCCAGAGCAAAGTTCCCTCTAAGCTCCACACTTGCTGCAATCACGCACTGCTCCCGCGTCCTCCACAGCAAATCTATGCAGTGCACATGCAAGCGCACAGCTTACAGGGAACATTGTTCCAAAGGCTCCTTATCCACCTCCTCCACCTCTGCTACAACTTTCGCCTCCCATCTCCTCACCTTAGCCCCAGCCTCCCAGCTCCTCACCACAGCTCCAGCTTCAGGCCGCTAGCTCTACACCCCACTTCCAGCCTGACACTGTCCCACCTCTGCCTCAGTCCCAGCCTGACAGCACGTCGCCTCACTCTCCTGCTACTTCCTCTGCCTCTGGCCTGACTGAGCCTGCTTTCTCCCCAGCAGTCCCACCTACGAGGAGGAAGTGTGGGCCCCGCTGCCGACGCACTAACTCTCCTGCCTCAGCACCATCCAGCCCTTTCACCTCATCACAACTGTCTTCTGCAATGGAGGTTATGCTGGTTGGTGATCCTGAACCTGCCTTGGCACTATCCAGCATCCCCACCTCGTCACTGCCGTCTTCCGCTTTGGAGGTTATGCTGGTTGGTGCTCCTGTCAGCCACCCGTCTGTCCCTGTCCTGAGGAGAGTTTTGGAGTCCTGGCCAGTTCCTGCCCTGAGGACAAAGGTCGGTGAGCCCGAGTCGGAGCAGCCAGCTTCTTTGGAGCCCGAGCTGCAGGAACAGTCCAAGCCAGCCCCTTCAGTGGTCAACCTGTCTGTCGTTTGTAGGGCCAAAACTGACTCTGAGCCAGTCTCCAAGAAACGGCGCACACAATGGTGCACCACTCCAAGCAGCTGAGCAAGCCCGAGCAATCTGTGTTGGAGGAGCCATCACTGGAGCTGGAGCCAGAGCCTGTGCCATCACTGGTGCCAGAGCCTGAGCCGTCACCTGAGTCCAGGTCACGGGTGCACTATCTCGCATTAGCACCCATGTGTAATTCTACAAATGTAGCCCTCTAGTCAGGGCCCCCTCTCTGTGTTCCCCAGTCAGGGCCCTCTCTTCAAGTGTTTGTATTTGAGCCCTCTGTTTTAGTTTTTTAAGAGCGGGCTCCCTGATCCTCTTTTTGAGAAGACGCTCTTAGATTCAGCTCTGCTGCCAGAGCTGCCTATGCTCTCTGTGCCAGCTTTGCTGCTTGCGCTCTCTGCATCTGTATGTAGGCTCACCCTGTCCGGGTCTGTATCTAACCCTTTTTACCTTTCTTTTTTATTAAAACCCCTTTTTTTCTGGCCTTGAGTTTTTGTTTGTGGCGAATTGGCTCCTCCCTTCCCTAAGTACCAGTGTCTGTGTCTGTGCCCTCAGCCTCAGTGGTGAGCTTGAGCCTGCAGCTGCAGCAGCTCCTGTGTCAGCACCCTTAGCTGTGGTGGTTGCTTCTCCTTCAGCTGCTGCGATAACTTCTGTGTCTGTGCCAGAATCCCCAGCCCTAGTTCCTGTGTCCCTAGCTTCTATATTTGGATCCTCTGTGTCTTCCCTTAAGCCAGTGCCCCTAGTGTCTGTGCCTGCGCCCTCTATGTGTCTACCTGAAGTCCTCTGTGTATGTTTCTGAGCCCCCGTTAACTGTGCCTGAGTCTTCAGTTGTGGCGTCTGTGCTGCCAGACCCGTTGTCCTTGCCGCCAGACCCGGTGTCCGTGCCCCTGGTGTCTGTGTCCCTGTTGTCTGTCCCTGTATCTGTGCTGTCTGTGTCTCTTATATTGTGTGACCTGATGTCTGTGACTGTTGACCTTGTGCCTGTGCCCTTGTTTCTGCCACCTCAATGTAAGTCTGTTGCCTCTGCCCCCCTTTTTAGTTGTGTCCCTGTCACCTTCTCAGTTTCACTGTCCCCTGCAACCCTACAGTTCCACCCTTGGTTGCTCTTTCTCCTTTTGCTCCTTATAGCCTTAGCTCAGGGCATCTGATACACTCTCCTTTCCCTCACCCACACTCTCCGGCACTGGAAATGGCTCCCCAGCTCTGTCGGCTCCCGCATCATCTACGTGAAAGATAGTCTCTGGTTCTCCAACACTGGCCTCCAAATCAACAGCATGAGAGGTAGCTTCAACACTGTCATCACCAGCTTCCTCATTGGCCTCACTGGAGATAGTATCTGGCTCTTCCACACCTTCCACCAGAGAGGTGGCCCTCACATCTTCGCCTTTGACCAAAGGAGAGGTGGTCCTCACACTGCCTGCACCGTTGGCCGCCTGAGTTGTGGCCTCCATGACTTCTGCCACC
This sequence comes from Etroplus canarensis, assembly GCA_015106775.1. Lineage (NCBI taxonomy): Eukaryota > Metazoa > Chordata > Actinopteri > Cichliformes > Cichlidae > Etroplus > Etroplus canarensis. The sequence goes on along the minus strand of VUQH01051468.1, from coordinate 49,602 downwards.
CATGGGGTGGTCTCTAGGCCATTGTTTGGCATCTGCCGCCTCCTGAGTAGTCCACGTGAACGCTTTGAACTCTTGAACCCCTCTTGAACCCCTTTTTGAATTATTTGAAACTTTGTGATTACGCTTGAGATTCTGTATTTTGAACCTCAAACCTTTGTTGTTCCTGTTTTTGTTTTGGTCCCTCCTTCCAAGCCTCCTCCTCCTCCTCCCACCTGGGTCAAGTTGGTCTTTTTTTTTTCATTTAGGGACATCAGGAGCCACCCCTGGGGTGAACCTTGAACTTTGTCATGTTTATTTCTGTGTCTGCATTCCTGCTTATGTTTACTCCTAGAAGCCTCTCTGTGTTTATTTTGTTTCCCAGATGTTCCCCTCTGTGTTCCTGTCTTTCTTCAGTTTAGTCCTGTGTCATGTTCTCTGTAATATTCTGTTTCCTGTTTTACTTTGTGACCAGTCTAGTCTTGTGTATTGTGTTCAGTTTTACTTCCTGCCCTTGATTCTTGTCACCTATGCTCCCTTCCCACCTGTTGCCACTTGCTCATTAGTCTCTATCTACTTATTCTCTGTCACCCCTCAGTTATGGTTCGCATCATCCATGTTCTTCCCTGTTGGTGCGTGTTTCCTAGTTCCTTGTGTTTTTTTTTGTACCTGGATCTCCTGCTTTTGGACTTTGTGTATTAAGAACCTTTTTGGTAAAATAAAGCCCTCCTTTACTTTACTCTCTTGGCTTCCTGGAGTCTGCATATCGGGTCCACTCTCCCCACACCATGGCAAACCATGACATAGTGCTAAATAGATTAATAACTTCCATCTACCTAACAGCTAATTCCACCAAAGCTGTCTGCTTACCTAACTTGCAGGCATATATCCAGTAGACCACAGGCCAAGCAGTCTGCCAAGGCAGCTATCAACAAGGTGTGGCACCCCCTCCCAAACTCAAAGGTAATAAGCCCCCATTTTATTACACGTGTCTCAAGTTCGCAACAAAAGAGGGAGTCCACGCAAGTACATAATGAGGTAACTGGTTTATTCACAAAAGCTGCAGGGGAGTCAGTGAATCAGTTGTGTGGTGTGTGCTTAGATGAGTGAGCAGTGAGTGTGTGTCTGTCTGCCATGTGGGGAAGAGGAGAATAGAAAGAGAGGGCGCAGTAAGCCATTGATGGCAACCAGGCCTTTCGCAGCTCCGCCTACAGGTCACATGACCTACAAAGACAAATTGGCATGAGGGTCTTCAACGCTGAATATAACCCAGAAGTGGACCCTTGAACCAGATAAAGTTCCTAAGCGAACAAATTCACCAAAAGTTGAGGTCGAAGCTGGCTCGTCTCTAAACCTCCCGAGACTCTAAGTGTTTATCCTCTTTGCCACTTTTCTTATATGTTCTGCTGAAATGACTGGCTGAAATTAAACTGTATTGGAAAATGCTTCATCCAATCACACGTCCAGTGTTTTTCAAACATTTTTTCGAGAACAACTACCTAGGTGGTTCTGGCTAACAAACTATAAGGAACATCCAGCATTCAGAGACAACATAAGAAGATTTTTGCTGTATAAACTGCTGCCATCATTTTCCCTGTGATCAAACGTACCACCTTAATTAGTAGGCAAGGTTAAAAAGAGGATCAAACATTTATTCAAACATGGTGGAAAAGCCAGCAATTTTTGACTCTACCCACTGTGTGCTACCTGCCCACTATGTGGGATAATATGTAAGTTCAGGCGCAACAGCTCAACAACATGATGACATGGCAGGACTGTGTGTTTATGTGCTTTTTTTCTAGTCCCTAGTGACCAAAAATCAATTGCTACAGTCTCCGGACTGTCCAGACATTCCACAGGAGACTTCAGTGTAAATACAGGAAATCCTGCTTCTTGCAAGTCTGGATTACATTTATTGATAAATACCCATGAAGTCATAGAATTTCACAGACAGACTAGCAAAATAAGCATCTTATGTAATTATGCCTCTCAGACAGCCGCTCCACACTAGGCTGAGTTTCTCAATTTAGGTGGTTATTCAGGAAACAACAGTGTTTATTAATCCTATTATCTCTTTGCAATCAGGCCAAGGCCATATTACCACTCTGAATCAACAAAAGGTTTTGAAAGCTGAGAGCCAAATATATGCAAACCATCTGCACCCAGTCACTGCATGCAAGCCTTCACACAGGACTCGGCTTGAAACCTTTACAGGTGACAAATTTACAAGCACTATCAAACCAGTATGAATGTTCCTCTGTCATACTGCCAGAAGTTTGGCATATACAGTGGATATCGAAAGTCAGCACACACCTACTAAAATACCAAGTGTGTGAGACAACATTAAATCATTCCAAATTTTTTTCCACCTTTAATGTGAGCTATTACCTGTACAATTCAGTTGGGAAAAGAAAATGAATCTATTAAGGGGGTGGGGGAAATAACAAATAAAAAATGTACAATAAGCTGGTTGCATAAGTGTGCACACCCTAAAACGAATACTTTGTTGAAGCACCTTTTGCTGTAATTACAGCATTCAGATTTTTTGGGTACACACCCGCCCTCTATTAAATTGACTCTGAGTAACCCTAAATAAAGCTTAGCTGCCTTTGTAGGATTTTCCTGACAGTTACTCAGTTGCATCCTACAGCAAAAGCCATGGTTCACAGAGTGCTGACAAATCACCAAAGGGGGCTTATTGTTCAAAAGTATCAGGAGAAAAGTACAAAAAAAAAAAATCCCACAACATTATACATACCGTGGAACACAGTGAAGAAAGTCATCAAGAAGTGGAGAAAATACAGAACCTCAGTGACGTGACCGAGAACTGGACGTCACTCTGAAACTGATAAAAAGACGAGACAAAAACGGGAGGCTGCTAAGAGGCCTACAGCATCACTGAAGGAGCTGCAGGAATTTCTGGCAAGTACTGGTTGTGTAATACATGTGACAACAAACTCCCGTATTCTCCACATGTCTGGACTATGGAGTAGGGTTGCAAGATGGAAGCCTTTTCTTACAAAGAAAAGCATCCAGGACCAGCTAAATTTAGCAAAGAAAAATAAACCAGGTCCCCCCCAAAGCATGCAGGAAAATATATTAAGGTCTACTGAAACCAAGGCTGAACTTTTAAACCAGCGGGCAGCTGTGACTCAGGAGGTAGAGTGGGTTGCCCTCCAACTGGCTTCATTCCTGGCCACTCCAGCTTATGAGCCAAAGCATCCTTGGCCAAGACACTGAACTCCAAACTGTCCTTGATGCATCCACTGGAGTGTGAATGTGTGTGTGTGTGTGTGTGTGTGTGTGTGTGTGTGTAATCATTAAATGCACTTAAAAGCATAGAATAAGGTGTTGTATGAATGTATGGGTGAATGAGGCTTGTAGTCAAAAGGACTCTGAGTGCTCAGTTAGAGCAGAAAAGTTCTAAATAAGTACCAGTCCATTTATCAGTTCCAAAAGGTACATTTCGTGCAAAAACAACACTGTGCATCACCAGAGGAACACCATACCCACAGTGAAGCATGGTGGCGGCGCCATCACGCTTTGGGGTTGTTTTGCTACAGCTGGAACTGGGGCTTTAGGCAAGGTGGGGGGGGACCTTTGGACAGTTCCAAATACCAGTCAATTTTGGTCCAAAACCTTCAGATATCGGCTAGAAAAATGATGATTAACAGGAGGCGCACCTTTCAGAATGACCCCAAGCACACAGGTTTTACATCTTTTTATGTCAAACTTTAATTCGGTAGACTGCATCAAAACAAAAACGTAGTACTTACATATATTAATAGTATTTTAAATTTCACTTTTTGCTTCTGAAAGTGCCAACCTGCCACTCACAGCACCACCTGCTTTAAAAAAAAAAGTTAATCATGCTGAAAAACACTTGTTAAAGTCACAAATTAAGCAACATAGCTTTATGGACTGTTGCTTCTGCAGTACTTCAACAAAATCAACAAAAGAATGGCTTCACCAGAAGAAAATGAAAGTTTAGGAATGGCCCAGCCAGAGCCCAATCCAACTGAAAATCTGACCCGAAGAGGGCTGTGCACAAGAGACGCCCTCACAATCTGACAGCTCTGGAGCACTTTTAGAAGGAAGAGTGGGCAGATATTACCAAGTCAAGATGTGCCATGCTGATAGACTCCCACCCAAACAGACTGAATGCTGTTATTAAATAAAAGTTGCTTCAACAAAGCATTAGTTTTAAGGTGTGCACACTTATGCAACCAGCTTATTGTACTTTTTCTTTCTTTTTTTTTTTACTATCAGATTTGTTTCTTTTTCAATTAAAATGTTCTAGTTACATGTCACATTAAAGGTTTGAATGATTTATTGTGGTCTCATCTTTTTACATCAGAAAAACCTGGTATTTCAGCAGGGGTGTGTTCACGTTCCATATCCACTGTAAGAGCAATGTTTTATGTAGTGTAGCTACCCCTGTACTCTGACTAAATTAGACGTTTATCTTCAGATGTGTTCAGTTTCCTAACAGTTAATCAGGTCTGGGTGGCAGGGGCAACAGCCTAAACACAGACTGTATATAAAAGATGGACAGAGCCACCATGGCTTCACCCGGTGGTTTCAAATGTCCGCATTTGGAAGCATTAATGAGTGTTTTTGGCAGCTGCCATATTTATTTTATTTTTTGTTGGTAGAAGTGGCCGTATTTGGATGAGAGGGTGTCAGACACAGCTTGCAAACTTGGTTACCATAAACTTCACTCACCAAAATTGAAGCGCAAACGTCTTAAGATATTGTTTGGATAAAATGTACCTTCTGCTGCTCCCTTGTATTCTCCCCAAGGTTTCACCACATTAATCCGCATTGGTAATTTGGCAGAGGGTTTTACACCGGATGCCCTTCCTGACACAACCCTCCAAGGCGAGAGGGGCTAGTGTCCCCACTTAGTACCACGAGTGTGGTCGAGAAGATCACTTCAGTGACTCAAATTTAGTGAAGAAGAAGCCGGTCTGACAGCAAACTGTCTACATACCTGAAATGAAAGCAGCCACAAGCTAAAGTTTAAGCATCAATGAAATCAAAACAGCTGTTATGAAAGGAGGACTTAGCCTGACTTAGCAGGGTTTTGTAGGATGGAAACTGGTCAATTTAATATCTGAAGTTCTGCATTTTAAAAATAGGAGTTTGTGGAGCAAGATTTCCTTTCTAAGCTGGTCTCAGCTGGCCACTGGAGGAAGGGCTTCAAACATATAGCTGCCCAGTCCTCCTCTTTTTTTTTTTTTTGGGCAATATGTTTATTATCTTTTTCAAAATTTTTCACAAACACTTAACATATACACATACATACATATACCCACTACACACACA
>VUQH01051468.1:2920-36456 GCA_015106775.1 Etroplus canarensis | reverse complement strand
GTGTTGGCGGCCCCCCCCCCCCCCGACACAAAAAGGAATTTGGCCTTATTTACTGTTAACTTAGTGGCAGTAAGGATGCAGACGCGTAACGTTTGACACGTCTTCTCGCCATCCTCCTGATCCCCCCCTGCCCCCCCCCCCGCGATGACACACGGGCTGCTAGTTGTTTACTGGCCGTGCTGTTTGCCCAGATTAAACATTTCTATCCAGAGGAAGTGGCACAAGGCAGGTGAAGAGGTGCAGGAGAACTCAGGCGCACATATGGTTTGGCCGGAGGAGCCGGGTCCGACACAGGCTGTAAATCCAAAAAGGCCCACAGCTCACATAATCCAGGCTCGCTTTCCTCCTGCTTTACTGCTGTGGCCTCTGCCCTGCTGAGGACCAGCATGCAACACCAGAGCCCCACCAGTGGAAGCACATAACTTTTTATCGATGTGCAGGAAGCATAACCTTGAAGGTGCTGACTCGAGCACAAATCATAAAACCAAATGACAAGCCCCTCCGAACCATTAGATTTATTATGTCTCATGTTCTAGTAGGCATACAGGAGGTAGGCGTTGCAGCAAAGAGAGTGTTAATGCGTCTCTCCAGTGATAACAGCTGAATGGGTTAGTTTACAATGAGATGACATTAACAGCAGGAAGGGAAACACATCGCATGCTGGCCTGTGGACATGCAGAGAGAGGTGCTGCTGTTGTGGAATCAGATATTTGGCTCTTTTTAAAGTGGTGCTCATGACATTAAAAAAAACCCAACACACCATTTAAAGGCCAACGCTGCTTTCAGCTACCTAGGAATTTCTGCCACATCTATTAACATCAGCTCCCGGAGGAAATTTATGCCACCCTTTGAAGACGAAGCCAATAAAATTCCTATGTGTGTTGCCAGATACGTTAGCTAATGCTCTCTTATTAAATGCATAAGCAGCTCACAATACTGGTGAGTGTTTGTTTGTCAGTGCTGCATATCAAATAGACCCATATGACTCATGTTATAATCATAGGTCATGGCTTGCTGCATATCACTCACACGTTATTTACTTTGTGGTAAACGGGATTCATCACCACCAAATTTTTGTGTGGCAGCTTAATTGAATGCATGTAAATGCATCTTCCCCGTTCCAAATAGTTTCTTAAGTTGTTTTTATTGACATCGAAGATCGAAGATTAACCAGTGGACGTGCCTGTCGGTCGCTACCTTGTGACGACTGGCCCACCTGACTCGAGGTTGCGCGGGTTTGGAGAGGTCCGTTGGTCTTCAGCGTCACATGTTATCTGTGAAAACGAGATTAACTTGGATTTGTTTAAATTTTTTTTTAATGCCCTGTGGGAAAAGCTTGAATAACTGACTCCGAGTCTAAATGAAATGGCTTCATTTGGGCACTAGAGTGGTTAGAGTCTGGTATCAGCAACATGTTAAAGCTCATCTCTCAAAATAGGCTGACATCAAACCTCAATCGGGGGATATTCTCAGAGCTGAAGGAACAATTTTAAGGTCTCGGGTGAAGGAGGAGGAGGAGGAGGAATTGCCAACTGCGGTGTTTAAGCGGACAAAGCTTGCATAGTTCAGCAACTGTGCAGATTAAAGCAGACAGCGCTGATGTTTAGTTGCACAACTCTCACCTGGTTTGCACCATCAAGGGCTAAACAGAGAGAATTCAATACTTCGTAAAGTTTAAGTTTCTTTCTTTCTTGAGAAACCACATATTGTGAGAACCTCTTTCAAAAATAATTTCCCCTCATCTATAATACCTATAAATAGCATTTAGAGCTTCTGTACAACACGCAAAGGCAATTTCATGCAGCGCTCTGTATTCATTAACAGTAAAGCTAATTAGATGACTGCAAAACTTATGAGTGTTTGTGTACAAGTGCTAAAACTTGCCCTGCCTCTTTCTGTAAACATCTTTAATGGTGGCTTTTCCCTTCTTCTTCTTCTTCTTCTTCTTCTTCTTCTTAAAAAAAAAAAAAAGACTGGAAAGCAAAAGCATAAGAGCAACGCCGCAAACCTGGATTGAGTTACAAGTTCTTCTCCTGTCACGGAGCCCAGGCCTCGTGTCTGAGCGTTTGATGTCTTATTTCTGCAGCAACAAGCCATCCAGTGTCCCGGATTCAAGCAAAGGGCCTGTGTTTACACCCGCTTTAACCTCACACCAAATACGGCGCATGTCTTTAAGTGCAACATTTCTGCAAGAATGCTGCAAGCTGCAGCTGCACCTGCTTGGAAATCCCTGTTGACTTCTGTGAGGTTTTGAAACCACACGAAATCTCCTCTTTCAGCCATCTTCTGAATTGTGTAAGATGACCTGAAGTATGTTTGTCTTTATACAAGAGAGTAGGAGATCTTTCATAATACACATAAATCCAGCAAGGGGACAGAAACTACACTTGAGGAACTCTTGAGATTTTAAAAATAATGTTTTTAGAACCCTGATCCATTAACCACTGCACGCTGAGGGCTGTCAGTTTAGGAATCCCTGCAGGCTTTTGTCTAACCGATGTGCTCGCTTGAAATGACTGGTTGGATGGGTTTAACGATTTATCATACCTGGTTCAGATTCCAGGGAAAAGGTGCCATGACTTGATGTCTTGGGACTGCAAACATTAGTGAGGAAATCATGGTCGACGGGGAAGCAGTATACAGTCAGAGCCAAGCCGATGAGCTTTTCCTACAGATTGTCAGAGAAGTCTGAAGCAGAAGCTGCAGTGATACATTTGCCAGTAGCAATTAGTAGCCCTTAACGTGGCAAAACTCTGTCTCATATTGCGGCCTGTTGGATTTTTTCTGCATTCTTCCGGATGTCTGAGTGTAGAATTGATGCACGATGTGTGGCCTTGCAAGATTTATAAGGTTCAAATAGCTTCTCACTAAGGAGTGCAGTTTAAATAACCATAAACACGGCTTAGTCAGAAATTTCTACATGACTTCAGGACTGATTTATAAGCTGCACCATCAAAGAACATTATCAAGAAAAAAACGTAACCATTTCGTGTTTTGAGCATCATGAAGATTATTTTTTTTTAATTTGCTTCACGATATTACTAATGGCATTCCTTTGGCTTTGAAGTGCTGGTCTGTGGGATCTCAGGAATTGCAGTGTGCGCTTGTGAGTGTTTTAGAACACTTCAAGACAGATATCCATTTTGTGCGAAAGTAATAAAGCATGAGTGCTTCTGGAAGGGCCAGCACAGACACAGACGTGCTCCACATTGTGCAAAGTGTCTGAATGTGGTTTCTGCTTGGACTCAGTGCATCGTGTGAATCAGCTCAGGACCCACACCGCTCCTTCCTTCGCACTGAAAGAAAGAGAGAAAGAGAAAGAAAGTTGTTTTTTTTTCAGAGATTCCTTGCTCGGCTTTGGATTGGCATCCGGGTAAAAGTGGCTTTGTTAGTGACTTCGAACTGGATTTTGTGTGTTGATTTAGTGTTTTGCAGCACAAAGGCATGATGAGTCGGCTTATCTCCCTCTCAGAAGTGGCCAGCTTTCAAGGAAAAGGTGGCGGCACCTTAAATGGTGGGGATTATGACCTCTGAAGCAAATTTTGATGAGTGGCTTATTCTGTCTTTTTTGGAAGGAAACATCTCATTTAATTAGCACACTAATCGTACTGCGGTCGTGCAGGTGTGTGTCCAGGGTCTTTTAAGGGCCTTCTTTCTTATTTCAAGAATGGCATGCTCTAAATTTACATAATCACCAGAAACTAGACGCCCCTTATGAATAAAGGGCCTTCAGATATTTTTACAAGCGCAAAGTCATCCCATCACTGAGCATCCCCGGTGTACATCTGATTCACAGAAATTGCTGGAGGGAATTAGGATGACTCTGCTTGTTTTTCCCATGTATGTGATTTATTAGCCTTGAAGCTGGAGCTTCCACATGATAAGTTAGGGTAATTGATACAGAAGTTAAAATCTTTAATAGTCACAGGGGCTCCTTAGGAAAATTTAATGGAGTGTGCGTGGGTTTTGCCATATTTGCACTGCTTTAAGCTTGATGTGTTCTGCGGTGAACTTAAACTGTGGTTCAGGGGCTGTCACTCGCAATTGTTGTCAGCTTTGTCATCACTGTTTTTTAATTTGACGTTATTTCCTCAACCCTTTCAAGCCTTAAGCTATTTTTTTTTTTCCTGCGAAAAAAGAGATCTGCCAGTAACAGCCTCATTACTGCCAGGATCAAAAGGAACAACCTTGAAAACATGCAGCAAAAATTACCATTTATACGTCCCTCCAAAAAAAGCCTATTATTTAGAGAGTGGATAAAGCTTTATGACTCTAAAAAAAAAAAAAAAACTGATGTTATTGAATTTTTTCCAAAAAAATCACAGGTTCATATTCATCATATTTGATCTGACAGAAGCAAAGCAGAAAAAAATGTTACACCCGTTAAACCATAGCTTACCTCTTCAATAAATACACCACCTTCTGTGGCTTTCTCAAAATGACTACAGTGACTTGTTCTAGACCAGGTACAAGGGCCCTAGGGATAACGGTGACAAGAAGATATTTTTTTTCGATTCAAAATTTTAACTTTAGTGCGAATTTTAAAGAACGAATGTGATATTTAGTCCCATCTGCTGATGAGGATGCAGATTGCAGCAATTGAAGGCCTGTGTAGACATGTCAGAGAACCTACGGGAGCCAACAGGGAACAAAATGGAGTTTTCTACGACCGCATCCACAAGTATTTCCAGTCCAGCGGTTGGTGTACATGGATATAATTAGGAATGAGTAATTAAATGGGATTTAGGAATTAAAAAATATCACTTTTCATACCACAAAAGTGAAATCTTATAGCTGGCTTGTAACCATACCTGTTCTGCATTGCGACAGCATTTTAGCAAGCAGAAAAAAATGCAAAACACGAAGTGAATGTGTCCATTCTGAGCTTCTGTAGAAACATGAAACAGCAACACGGTCGCTCCCTTGGAAGGGCCCCAAGATTGTAGAGATAAATATCTTTCATAAGTGAACAAAATCACGACAGTTATCATCCCGGATTGGTTTTATGCTATAAAAAGCATAAAGGTGTATGTTAGACTATTTCGAACGACAGAGCATCTTAAATCTTTGACACTGGTCCTTGGTTTTGCCACTGATTTATTGCATAGGGTTATTAACCCAATTTGCTTGAACTGATTGGTGCATCCCAACAAGTAAACAGCTAAACAGTACTTTGAAAGGCTTGAAAGATAATCGATTATTAGACGCTGATCCTATAAGACTTCAGTTCTCTTTGACGCATTGCTCCCTGGGCACGTGAACCGTGGAAACCCGCAAAACCCTCCACTCATTACACTTTCACTCACTGCTAGGAGTGTTGCTGCTGAGAGCGATACGCTGCTGCTATTCTTGATTGGAAAAAAGAAGACACAATTGTGCGTTTTCCCGAGAAAGTCTCATTTGTTCCTGTTGCTGCAGAAATCTCGATCTGCAAGCTGTTCACCGTTGGGTAATTCAGTACGTCTGCAAAACAGACTCTTACTTCCAGCTCATCTTATTTGCGTATGAGCTATTTGCCCTGGGCATGCCAGGGAACAAATATTGGAAGGTACGTGAGCAGGCAAAAAAGGGCACGAAAACAGACATGGAACCAGCAGTGAAGATGTCGTTTTTGGCACGCTGTGTGCAAAAGTTACCAACCAAACCACAAACTAAACAATATGAAATATTACATCAGAGGTTGTTTTTTTCTTTTTTAAACAGAAGAAGCCAACACTTTTTATGCTAAATATAAACTGAGAGTAATAAGCTATAAACAGAAAAACATTAACTAAATGTTTTCTTAAAAAATAATTTCCTAAATGTTGACCGACGACAAAGATTTCGCCTACTGTCACTGAATATGTTATCAGTTAAACATCTCTGTTGGTTCAGTGGGTGGCACATGGGGATTCTTGCTGGGTGAGGGAAGAATTTGTGTTATTTTAGTGGGTGGCAAGCATTTCCACACAATTATGTGAGTCATGCTTGAATTCATTATTAAGTATGAAAAATGCAAATATACAATTATGCTTCCTGTTAGACTGCTTTCTTGCAGCATCAGGTTGCCATGCAGCAGAGATCTACGTGTGTGGCTGAAGCAGACGGCCTAATAGGTGAAACAAGTGCAAAAATTGGCCAACATTCTGTGTGCAACTTCAAGAATGAATCACAAGCAGAAAGCTTGTACTAAGTTTCAACACCTCATAAGGAAATGAAGTTTGGAATTTAGCAGCGCCGTGGGTGAGAATGTGTGAAAAATGATCACGGCTTCAGTAAGATAATCTGAAACCATGCACAGCTGCACAAGTCAACTTTCTTCCTTGTTGTCTGAGCAAAATTCCCCTGCAGCGAGTGCTTATTAACCAGATCCGTCCTACCCGCTGTTTGTTCACAAGTCATTCAGCTATATAAAGGGATTGTAAGATGATCATAAAACACCATTTTTTTTGTTGTCGTTGCTTTTCCTTTCCAAGGAAAACAATGCAGAGCGCACAACGACATTTTATCTTTATCCTCCCCCTTTCAAATTTTTTTTTTTTGTCAGTAGCAAGCTCAGATTTCCTGCTTGAAACAGATGGCACAATATGATTGCTGTCAAAGAATTCATAGTTTAGGTCAACAGTTCCTCTAAAGAAGGAGCAATGGATTTGGCTACATTATGTCTGGGTTTACTGAGTGGTTTCCTCGCGTGTCTATGCAGTGGGTCAGTTTTGGAAAGATTAAAACATATTTGCATGTGTAGACAAGTCTCAGACGCTGATGTGGTTCAACTACTGTGCTATCAGCTCAAGCAGCAAAAGTCTGGTGAAACCTGTAACCAGGAATAATGAGATAACAGACTTTATCCATGTGCATGTCTGGACTGGCTTTTACCTTTGTTTTCCCGTCTGCGTCATTATTTGTGTTTTCACCATTAAAACATCTAATCTACTCCAGATTGCTCATACGGTGATTATATTTGGATAAAAGGATGAAACATTTGTTGCACAGTCTTGTGTTTAAGAGAGGACAGACAGACACAATGGGGATTCTTTAATTTCCGCTGAAACCCTGGCGAGGTCTGGTCTCATTAGCCATTTGAATAGGTTTGTTTATTTCCTGTTTTTCTCAACAAATATGTTTGGTGGAAAACACAGCAAAACCAAATTGTTCTTATGTTGTATTAAATCAGCCTGAAAATCTGTCCTTAGCCATCCCTACATGTGCTTGTTGTGGCTACAGCGGTTTAACTGATCTCAGCCCACATGGGCTTTACCTCTGTCTGTTTAACTGTTGGTAATAAGTTTCTCCAGATATGCGCAGCTTTAGGAGCATTGTGCAACTAAGAGGTGGTCTGCTATCAGAAATTGAGTCTACAATACATATTTATGCTTTTTATAGTGTAAAATCACTCTCGAGCAATAATCATTGTGTTTTTGTAGATGCAGTATCAGCGGGTTCCGTTCCACAGGAGTTACCATGTTGTGCAGCCATGTTTCTACAGTAGCTCTGGAGGGACAAATAAACTCAGATACTAGCTGCTGTGTTTTGCTAATGTTGTCACAGGGTAATATGGCTATCATTTTCATTTATTATAATCTGTTACTTTTGTGGTATACAAAACTGGACTTCTCATTCCTAAATCCTCAGTCAGTCTATCCAGTTCAGAGTCAAGCTGCCGATTCCTGAATCGTATTCATTTCATTTGCATTTCTGATTATATCTGCATACAACAATCTTTGGACTGGAACTACTTGTTGATACAGTTTTGTAAGACCTCTTCCATGTTATGTTGTTATGATGATCAGAAGAACCCAAGCTCAGACCACCAACTCAAGAAGCAAGTCAAGGATTTATTACAACTGTAGTGAGTGTTCACCCCACTAGTGAATCTTTAAAGTAAATTACAGGCTTTGAGTGGGCAGGCAGATGCAAGTTTTAACTCAAAAGTCTAAATTTAAAGTCTTCTTAAAGCAAACGGACGGGGGGGCACAGAGGAAGGTGGCAGCCCACACAAGGGATTCCTAGGAGAAGGACAAGAAAAAAACCAGGAGCAAGGGAAAGAGGCTCCAGATAAAGAGAGTCAGAGGACCTGACATTTAACACTGTAGTTGGCTAACAGTCTGGTGAAGGTGATGAAGGAGAACCGGTTCTTAAATACTGCAGATGATGATGATGTTGATAATGAGGATGACCTTCAGCTGAAGGTTACATGCCTCCCTAAAGACCAATCCCAGATGACAAAGGGGGCGAAAGGGACAGTAGCCCGGTCCATGACAGTCCACAAGACAGACACTGTAGGTTCTCCAACAGGAGGGGGAATGAGGGAGGGTTTTCTAGTCTTGCGATCTGCATTCTCACCACTAGATGGCACTAAGTGACACACGCTGGTCCTTTCACCACAAAGTCAGCCGTTAGACTTACCCAACATACAAAATAATTTTTATCTTTCAAGCCTCTTAAAATGCCATATAGCTGTTTATTTACTGAAGTGAATTGGGTTATTAACTCTATGTAACAAATCAGGTATAGTATAGATCACACACGAGCAAAATACAGCCTGAGGGCCCGAACCAGCTTGTGGACTATGTCAGGTCAGCCTTCAGCGTTCTAAAAGGAAAAAAAAGAAATAACCCCACCACACCCCCATAAAAGGCATGTTTCATATTAACTATTTAACTTTATTTTAGCAGAGGGTGCTGTCCTAGTGCCTGTGTGGTGTAGTGGTTTACATGCGAACGGTCCCCGGTTTGAGTCTACGTGGGGTCAGAGCCTGCTGCCGCAATGGGAGAGTTGGCTTAAAATCTTTGCTAAACTACCTGTGTGGATTCATCTTCTGTGGCGACCCCTGGGGGAAATGCAAGGAAGCAGCTGAAGATGCGTTCTTTAACAAAGGGTGTCTTTCAGTGGACTGTTTCACGTGAGAGTACATCGTATCAGCACAAAAATAAGTCATTTGGTGTTTTTTGAAGAAGAAGAAGAAGAAGAAGAAATGACCCATTCTTATATGTTATGTCTACCAAAATGCAAAGAGTTTAGCATCATTCAGTTCAACACGAGTTCAGCTCCTCAAACTGTGGCCCTTCTCTTATGTTATCTTAAACAGCTCGGCCCTCTGAGGAAAACTGTTGCCCACCCCTGCAACGCCAATCGACATAAATCAACGTCAGTATTACAGTCCCAGCCTCCTCTGCGAGTTACATCTCTTTGTGTAGCCTCAGCACACTTTTCTGTTCCAAAGCCAAGTTTCACAACCTTGTCTTATCCCTGTGAGCTCCATGTTGTGACAAAATTGCTTCGCCTTATTTTTTTGGACCCTCGACGAGCCAACTCCAATAAAAACGCAGTTCCCGGTTAAATTTCATCTTTACGTTAACCCTTTCTGCTCCTAGTTGTGGTGAGGCGTATCCGTATGGATGTTAGAAGAGGGGAGAAATGTTCTGTGCACTCTGGCTGCCGAGTTGAAGAGGAAAGAAATGCTCCCCCGAAACCCAGCTTCCCATCTAAAGATGTGTTTGTAAATGCCGACAGACCCATTTTCCTGTGTACGGGCTTTTTTTTTTGGCTGTTTTAAATTAAGATGATACATTTCTAAAGTTTCTTTAAGATCACTTAAATTGCAGTTGTTTTTACTTATCTCTGAGTTGACCTAGTGATAATGTCCTGTGTTTAAATGTCATTAGTGTCCAGAACAAACCAAGACTTGTCAGACCCCCCTCCCCAACTTTGCTTCTGTGTGCCATTGTGCACTTCAGCAGAAACTAGTGCTTAGCTGCAATCCACATGAACTAACTGCTTTTTCTTCCTTAGTGCGGTTTAATAATTTAGCAGCACAGTTATAGTTTAATATGTAATGGATTTGGGGGATCCAGCCACAGGGGCGTCAACTGTAGTCTTGTTTTGCTAATGTTTCACTCATCGTATGTTCAAAAAAGTGTTTTGACAATGAATACAGCTGTCTCAGAGGACTTATCTTTATGGTTTTTATGGGGAGAAAGGCCTTCAGAAAACTGAACACTCTCTTCTGTGTAGTTCATTTACAGATGTTAAATATTAACATGCAAATGTGAATAGAGTACGCTCTTATCCGCTGAATCCAGCTGCCAGTTCTTTAAAAATCCAATCAAAGGTTCAAAAACTCCATGTAAGATATGGATTGGAAACCCTCAGTTAACCTGAGCCTGGATCAACTCGAGAACATCTGGACAACAACAGTGGCCTGGCATTTTCCCTGTGCACCGTTTTGTCATGTCCCCTGTTTTAATCCTCATTACGAAACATGTAATGTCTAATGGCAAAATTCAAAAGAGGGAGAAGATTAGAGAAATGTCTCCCTTTCTGACGGAGCAGCCTGCGTGTTGCTATGGTGGCCTAATGTCATGCAAGGTAGTGTGCTCTGCTTTTATGAGATTATGCGGATGAGAGGGCCACGAGGCCAGCGGTCTGGAGAGCCTGTTCAGCTAATGATGCGCCGGGTTCAAAGTGGTGGTGGAAAATGAGACAAAGGTAATCTTTATCAGCATCATTATGATGAGAGAAAGCAGGCTTGCAGCAGACCTCTTGTGCCATAATGCGCCTGACAATGACGGGCAAGAGGGCTCCAGTTTGGAGGGTTGCCACCGAACATTCGGCTATTTTGATCCTATATCAGCTGGTTTTGATGTTTTAAGAGGAAAAAGTGGCTGATTTGCTTCATTTCTGTCATGACCGAGTGTAAAGAGCCTCACAGAGGCATGGGAAACAATGTTGTTCTGCTGTGAAGGTCGCTCAGAAAGCACCAGGAAAATGTTCAAATGACTGAGTTCATGTGAGTGAAAGCTCTGCTCTTACTGAAGCCTTGTTGTTTATTGATATGTTTGGCCTGAGCTGCGTGTTGGGAATCCAGGAGCATTTTTGGAACAAGATGTGCTTGTTTTTGCACTGCGTATTATTTAACCAAGATGGGTTCCCATCCATTTTATTGTTGAAATAAGACAGCTCAAGATAAGATAAGCTTGTATAAAAGTATGTTGTATATACAGTGACCTGCGTGACACTGTGACAGCCTGTACATTGGGTTGTAAGCAGTTTGCATAGATGAAAAATGACACTGATAGTCTTAGAAATGGATAAACTGTAAGTCAAAGTGTATGAATTACAGCCACTTTACCTCTATAGCCTACATTTTAAAGACTTATCCGTCATCTTTATTTATATATCCTTCAAGCAGCCCTATGAAATAATACAAACCAGCACAAAGGATGTAAATGTTGTTGCAGTTTCACCACCACGCTGTAGGGGAGCTTTGATGGTTTCCTTCATTTCATTTAATCCCATGCATGATGGCAATGAATATTTTCGCATAAATATTGTTTTTTCCATGGGACATAATTTTTCAAAGCGCTACCCTGCCTGTCGCCCATAAAGCCCCGCTTTGCAGGCGTAGCATAGTTAGTCCCACTGTAACAACACACAATTACAAACAGAGGAATGTGAGTTACAGTTTCTGCTTGACCTGCAAAACTGAACATACGCAGATGGCTAAATTACATTACCTGGCAGTCGGGGTGTGGTACATTAAACTTTTACTTTTTAAAAGCCAAAAGAAGGCCTGAAAACGGGGTGTTAACAAAAGCCAAGGAATTTGAGAGGTGCCGCGCAGTGACTGGTCGGACATATAAAGAGTAAAAATCAGAGCGCATACATGATATACATTTGACAAATTCTCCTTCAAGGTGGGAAGCGCTGCACCCACTGTCAGCGCAGCCATTTTTCAGTTTCAGTATGCCGGGTTCCAGTTTACCGACGCGCTGGCACGCACCGCAGTTCAGGTGGTTTGTTGCACAATCCTGTGGCTGCTTCTGTTACATTTGTTCTTTTTTTTGCTGCTTTTATTTTCTGATGCGCCATCTTCAGGTTGGACACTGCATACTCTGCCACTAAAAAAAAAAAAAACGGCTGTTAAACCTCTGGCTCAAAGCTGTTTTTAATATTCCCATGTTTCTTGTAGAATGTGCTACATTAATATGCACTGAAAAACTTAACAGCTTCCTGAGATGCTCCCAGGCCACTTCAGATATATTTTATAACCAGTGGACAAAGGTATCGGGCTACCTACGCGTTACACCTGCAGGAGCTTTTAAGGCATCCCATTTAAATACATAGGCATCAACGAGGAGTTGGTCTCCCTGCAGTTGTAACAGCTTCCGCTCTTCCTGTAGGGTTTTCCAAAATCATTTGGAGTGCGCCTCTGGGAATTTTTAGCCATTCATCCAGAAGAGCATTTGTGAGGTCACAGCCTGACGTTCGACGAGAGGGCCTGGCTCACAGTCTCCGTTCTCTGGTTCATCCGTAGGTCAGGGCTCTGTGTGGGCCGGTCAAGTTCTTCCACACCGAACTCATTCAGCCATGCCTTTATGGAGCTTGCTTGCTTGCTTTGTGTACTGGAGCTCAGTCATGTTGCAACAGAAAGGGGCCTTCCCCAAACTGTTCCAACACAAAAGCTGGAAGCGTAGAACTGCCCAAGATGTCTTGGTGAGCTGAAGCATTACCACAACAATGACCTCACAGCATTGTCCCTCCTCCACCAAACAGATCTCATCCACTCATCCATCAGACTGCCAGATGTGATAATGTTAATGCCAGAGGCTTTCACGTTGCAATAATACCACATACAGCTGATCATGGAATATCAGCAAGGGAAGAAATTTCATCAGCTGACTTGCTGTAAAGGTGGCGTCCTTAGAGGCTACCACACTCAGATTCATTAAGCTCTTCACAACAACTGCATAGCTAGGCGCTTGATTTGATACACCTGCAGCTTTGGGACTGGATGAAACATCTGAAGTCAATGATCAAGAGGCGTGACCCCGTGCTTTTGTCCATACAGTGCACAATCCCTCCAGCGAGTTCTGGGCCTGCCCCTCAACTTCTCCCAGCAGGACAGCTCTATTGAAATCTTCAAAGGAACGTTGTTCTGGCGTCCTTATTAGATGTCCAAACCACCTTGGCTGGCTTCTCGCTAAACATGTTTACCCCGTTAATCACCAGTCCTCATTGCCCTGAGTGTACTTCATGTTTCCATTTACGTCCATTTGATTACGCTGCCTTTAGAATGTGATTTAACAGCTGTATATTTCATCATAAAACTGTCCAGCATTGCCACAGATGAGAGCATATGTGACATAGCATCAGAATGTTTTGCATTACAAAGTTCCACAGCAGCAATCTGGACTGGTCAGCGCGGTGAAACCCAAAGTTTTACAAGCTTTGCTCTTGCTCAACGCGATACAGTAATACAATGAATAGGAACGCAAATTGCTAAATTTAAAATTCCCCTTATAGGCCTTATTTCCTGTGTCAGCACTTCAGAAACACGTTAATGGATTTTCTAATTTAGGAGGACAAATCAGCCTTGGAGCAAAGAAACAATTAATTATACTTTGGTGGTAATCCAGATCTGGGAATCCTGCCATTAGATTTATTTTTCTTTTGCTTTAACCAATTACATAATATGATTTTAGTGACTTAGTCAATAAAAGAAAATGTTACATCATGTCATGTTTTAATCCTCAAATTATGCACTTTCTGGCGACCCTCAAAAGTACTGCTCATGATATTATTTTTCATGTGTTTTACAACAAGCCTTGAATAATAAACGAGCTCAAACTAGAAAAACCTTTGCACAGATCTGCACCAATGACACAGAAACGTTAGGCCTCTACCGCCATCAAAATTGAATTGCTTGCCCTGTTTTCCCAGACGTCATCGGCCTACCAAAAGCTTATGAAAATCTGTTTCAGAAAGCCACTTAACTTGTCCGCATCAAGCGGTTCAGTGAGTTACAGCGGGACTCCTAAGGTTGTGAATCTGTCTCATAAAGAGCCAGGGAATGGCAGCTACGTCCTAACCTGCTGCGTATAATGCTGTTTTCCTTTGGATTTATTTGCATTCACGGAAAGCCACAAGTCATAGTTATAAGTTACGGTGTGCGTGTGTTCCAGATGTGCAGGACGCTTCAGCCCCTTGCTGGCTTTATAGCAGTACGACGACGTGCTTTCTTAATTCCTAAGCAACAATTGCAAATTTTAAAAATCATTTTTCCACTTAAATTTGATGGGATGTTTTCCCAGCCGCTCTGAGGCTTGTTGCAGTTAGGGCATGAGCGGCCACCGCCCACTGAACACACCGGATAATCTTCTAAGCAAACTTTGCTTTCATACAGTGAGCAGTGAACATGTCCACGAAGCTATAAAATAATGCAAACACTCAGACGGTGGTGCGCTGTTGCAACTTGAAGAGGAACTGCAAGCGCTGCGCGGGCAAACGTTCCTCTTCCCTGAAATGTTGAAGAAAAGCGTTGTCCTACTAAACAAGCCTGTACCCTCATGCGCTCGGTTTTCCCACAGAGCTTGCATCGGTAACAAGCTTCCCAGTGTAATCCACGCTAAAGCAGCGAAGACGCAGCCAAGCCGCCAGACACCAGCTCAGAGGAGACAAAAACAGATTAATGCACCTGCTTCTCATTCAGTATTGAACATCACCATGCGCACATTATGCTATGGAACAAGTCAGCAGCCGGTCTTGTGGGGAAGGCATCAAGGTTTCCTTGGATGGAAGCCTCTGGCCTTACATGATCACAGCATATGGGGTTTGTGGCTGGCAGATTTTGAGGTATGCGTGACAAAAATGTCCAACAAATTTGCTTGTTTATCACCCCTGTCTGTGATGCAGGACAACTGTGGGAAGCTACAAGCTACGAGGAATTGGATTACACGCTCTCTGCCCCCTACGTGGCTCTTTTCCTTTAGCATTTCCTGATTTTGATGGATCATTGTTCCACTTTCTTCCTGCCGTGGCTCAGTGCGATTTACATATAGTAACAAGAGAACCATTAGTGGCTTTAAAGATTTGAGGATTATTGATCTGATCGCCGGGCTGGCAGGGAAATTTAGATCGAGCAGCCACGAAGGTTTGCGTACCAGTAAGTTCCTGCGAAATAGAAAGCATGCTCATCAAACAACAGTTTAAATAAACTATGGAACAGAATCCTGTTATACTGGTTCAAGAGCCTGATTAGACGTGGCACAGCTCACTGTGATCTCTTTATCCTACTTATTGTGAAACACTCTAAAGCTTTATTCACCAAAGTTCACATTCAAGGTTACTGATGTGCTTTGGGCTAGGCTCCTGCTGGCACTTATCGACATTAGAGGAGAATTGCAAATGCATTGCAAAATATGCTCAGACTGGCACACAAAATAAGTAAAAGGTGAGCGAACAGATGTAACCTCGGGGTGGGGGTGGGGTGGGGGGATCATTTACACAAATGTCCTTAATGAAAGACACTGGATGTGCTTTTGAATGGTACATTGTACACCACCATATTTGCTCGTTCACAGAAAGCATTGCTCTACTGTGCTGCGAGTCAAAAAATGTTAAGCAGAACACCAGATGCACTCAGCCACCATCGTAGATTGCATTCACACGGCTGCTGCGACTGATATTTTGTACTTCAGAGTTTAACTCTTGGGCTGCATACACTAAAGTACAAACGTCCCCTCTAAATTCCACTGTTTTTCCTCAATCTGGAACTTTTAGTAGTCAGACACACAGCAAAAATGCGCCGTTGCGAGCAGATATCCCTCAAAGACGTCAATTTTGAGAGCAGTCCTGTGTGATTACAGTTTGCTGTGTATTGTCAAAAGACAGCGATGGCCCCGGATTGCTAAACAAGCCACACATTTTCACACCTCTGTAGTCATATCCTCTCTTTAAAGAGAAAAAAAAAAAGAATAAAACTGGAATCACAGCCAGATAAATGTGATGATATGTGATGGTTTCCCTAATATCACAGATGAAATGTCACAACACAGTACTGGGCTTTGTAGCTGGGAAGTGCAATGTGTTTGCAGTCACGTTTTACTCCTTAAATTGAATCAAAAGTATTTAGTTGTGTTGCTTGTTATACACTACAAAGACAAAAGTATTGAACCACACCTGTCAATCACTGAATTCAGGTGCTTCATTCAGTCCCGTTGCCACGGGGTATAAAATCAAGCACCTCGCCATGCAGTCTGCCTTTACGAACGCTTGTGAAACAATGGGTCATTTAAAGAGCTCATTGAATAGGAGTGTAAACAAGATGTTACCATTGCAACAATGGATATTCCGCAGTCAATTGTAAGTGGTATTATTGCAAAGAGAAAGTGTTTAGGAACCACAGCAATTCAGCCACAAAGTCGCAGAGCACGTAAAATTACAGAGCAGGGTTGCCGCCCTGCAACTCCTCCTCCGGCATTAATATCAGCACAAAAACTGTGCACCAGGAGCTTCGTAGCATGGATTTCCTTGGCTGAGCAGCACTACTTCCAGGCATTGGATTGAATTGTGCAAACCACGCTGCCACTGCATTCTCAAGCAGTGGAATTGCGTTCTGTGCAATGACAAATCACGCTTCTTTATCTGGCAGTCTGATGGGCGAATCAGGGTTTGGCAAATACCAGGAGAACATTACCTGTCTGACTACATTGTGCCAACTGTAAACCTTGGTGGAGGAGCAATAATGCTATTGGGTTGTTTTCCTAGGGTTGGCCTGGTTCGCCTTACTTCCAGTGAAGGTAAATCTTGATGCTTCAGTTTACCAAGACATTTGTACAGTTCTATAAATGCTACACTTCCCACTTTGTGGGGACAGAATGTGGAAGGCCCTTTTCTCTTCCGGCATGACTGTGTCCCAGTGCAAAGAGCAAGGTTCCTGGAGCCGTGGTTGGGTGAGTTTTGTGTGGAAGAACTTGACTGGGCCGCACAGTGCCCTGACCTCAACCCCGCTGAAAAACATTGGGATGAACTAGAACAGAAATCGAGAACCAGGCCCTGTCATCCAATATCAGTGTCTGACCTGCCACAGAAACCCTTCCCAGAAGAGTGGAAGCTGATGGAAGCTACAAGGGTGGGACCAACTCCATGTTAATGCTTATGGATTTACATTGGGATGGCATAAAGGTTCTTGCTGGTATAATGTGTAGGTAGCCCAATACTTTTCTCTATATAGTGAATTATTATGAAGTATTATATTACTTTACCAAATTTGGCTTAGATGACCTCAAAATAATACTTCCAGATGTTGCAAGGGCCTCTCGCTCCTTCATCTTCTATTCTTTGTTTAACTTTTTGGCTGACAGCCAATGTGACCTTCCCTTTCCTGTTGTGCATACACATCATCAGAACACCATAAGACCACTATAAACTCTACTAACAACAGCAACAAACAAACTACTTGTTAATGGGAGACATAAAATAATACCCAGGAATCCATGACTGCCCCACTCTGTTCTACAATCACAGGGAATCTAAAAATTAAAGAACAGCCACACATAAAAAAAAACTCTGTTAGTTAAAAAAGGATGCATGGTGATAGAGTGTGTCTGTTCCGAGCAGCTCGTGTCATGTGAATCAAAGGAGCTTCTGTTTAACTCAAGAACAGTGTTGACTAGTTTAAGATGAACTGTTATAACTCTGCTGCTGCAGAAAATCTTATTTACTCTTTAAGGCTTCAGTCTACAGTCTTCTATTGGTTCATTAGGTCTGAGGTTTCTCTCTATGAACAGTGGCGCTAAGAGAGACCCAGGTGTATAGGTGCATAAATACCCACATTTACCCCAGATATTGGCTGCATTGACTGAGGATTCCGCTCATACATTCCCTAATGGGTTCCATCAGGTCACATTCGCCTTTGAATGGATTTAAGACTTTTAATATAGGACAGATTTACCAGGATCAGTTTTTCAAAACAAAGATTGTAAAGAAAGAAGGACTGCAGATCCTTGTAAAATGTTTTGATGTGTCTTCATCATAAATAGCGGCCCAGTAAACACAGTATTCAACGCATTTTTATTGCCAATAAACATTTATTATGCTGCTGTAAACTTGCAGCACTTCATCACTGATTGTTTGTTTTCTTTGCCGATATCTATACCATGAAATGCAGCTTCGTGCAAATAACAGCCAAAGGCTTGGGGAGGCAGAGGTGCTAAGTATGGCAACGCCAACAGTTCTGGGTCTTTTTGGCTTTAAGCAGCGGTGAAATTCACTACTTTTGCTCTAACTGTGATTTTGCGTGATAGTGATACGTGCTCTGTCTAATGCATCTCATGACATGCTGATCATCAAGAGGTTTTGATTTTCAAGATGTGACTAATCGTCAGAATGTGTTTTTCTCTTCTGATCTGCAGAGTTGGATACACGTCTGTGTCCATTTCCTGCTGTTCATTACGCTTGGGGTACATTCAGATAGACTTGACGTCAACCCAGTGACAGATGACATCTCTAAACTCTCTCTTTTGGTACGTAAAGCACTGAATTTTCTCTTTAATTGAAATATTCCGAACTGAAGTCACATTCTGGTGCCTTTTTCATCCTGGACTGCCGCTAAACAATGAGTAGCTACTATTCAAATTAAAATTTGCACTTATCGGCCACTTTATTAGGTACATCTTGCTAGGGCTGCCTTGGCCCTTGGACCGGAAACATGAGTCAGAGATTTTGGTCCGCAGTGACACGATAGCATCACACGGTTGCTGACGATTTGTTAGCTGCGCATGATAGGAATCTCTTATTCCGCCACATCACAAAAGTGCTCTATTGGATTGAGATATGGTGACTGTGGGGGCCATTTGAGTACACTGAACTCACTGACATGTTCTAGAAACCAGGTTGAGATGATATAAGCCCGTTGACATGGTGTTTTAGCCTGCTGCCATCACAATATGGGTTTACTGTGGTCACAAAGGGAAGGACATGGTCAGCCACAGGCATACTGAGGCATTCAAACAATGCTCAGTTGGTACTAAGGGGTTCAGAGTGTGCCGAGAAAATATCCCCCTACACCATTACACTACCAAAACCAGCCTGAAGTGTTGATTAAAGAGAAGATGGAGCCATGCTTTCATGCTGTTTACACCAAATTCTGATCCTCCTATCCAGATGTCACAGAAGAAATCAAGACTCACCAGGCAACATTTTTCTGATTGTCCAATTTCGGTGAGCTCGTGCAAATTGCAGCCTCAGCTTCCTGTTCTTAGCGGAAAGGAGTGGCACCCGGCGTGGTCTTCTGCTGCTGTAGCCCATCTGCTTCAAGACTCCACGCGTCGTGCATTCAGAGATTCTCTTCTGATATCTTGGCTGTAACAAGTTGTTATCTGAGTTATTTCTGCCTTCTTATGAGCTCAAGGAAGTCTGGCCAGTCTCCTTTGACCTCCGCTATCAACAAGCAGCTAACCGAGAGAAGGCTGTGAGGGAAAATCCCAGTAGATCAGCAGGTATACCTAATGAAGTGGCTGGTGAGAGTAGTAAAGACATTCAAACACATTCCAACATTGTGAAGAAACTTTCATGAATGGGAGTTGCGTAGTAAAACCTGTCACGTGAACCATGTTTAATGACCGCCATGGAACATAGAAGGTGCCTGCTTTATTTACTTTTTCCTAAATGATTTTGTCAAATAACATCTCGTCAACAGAGAGGGAGAAAAAAAAGTATAGCTAGGACTCAAACACAGGCCTTAAAAGGAACAGAAAGAGAGAGCAGGAGTCCAACTAGCTTCCTAATTGACCAAATATAATTTAAAAATGTAATTAAAATTTTTATTAAATGGCGTTTGTTGGCTTTTTTTGCCCAGCATGACTCTATAACTTAAAAGCATTACAGGAGTGACTTTTTGTGTTGACATGTATTGACATTCATGTATTTCTACTTTTTTTGGATTTGAATGTGATTTATTGACCTTTACTTATTGTGCTCCTTTCTTTTTACAGAGACAAAATATTCCTAGAGATTACATAATTCCTGTACTCTACATTCCTAGAGAAGAGGTAAGATACTGTCATGTTTTCCAACAATAAATAAAAAGGAATGATGAGTGCAGACTTTTTCCCACCACATGACCAAAATCCCAAGTTTAGATTATTGACAAGGAAAGATTTTGTCATTTTAGTAAAGAGGAACCTTTGAATAGATGTCCGTTCATACTTACAGATACAAATGTTTCACGTGAGCATGTTCAGCTGTCTAAGAGGACCAGACTTCACTCAAAAGTTATTGTTATTGCTCCTTAGATGTAAGATTTGGTAATTGGAATTAGTACGTAAAACACGCATTAAATGCATGAAATGCTATACCTGCTTTTTCCCCAGGCTGGGATGTGTTGGGTGAAATTAAATGTCTTCTTTTTGGAGAAAAGCTTACAAGACTTAGCAGCGAAGTTTGGAAACATTTCATCCAATAAAAACGACATTAAAATATTCGTTGAAATACTCCAAGAACTGCGGCTCCCCATGAAAGGGCTGGTAAGTTGTTTACACACACTTGTGTGTATGTGTGTGTGTGTGTGTGTGTGTGTGTGTGTGTGTGTGTGTGTGTGTGTTTTGGGCAGCATGGTGCTATCTTAATGTGAGTAAATTTCTACCAAAAAAAGAAGCAGCTTAAGCCATTTTCACACGCTGTGCAAAAGTCTTGATCCGCCCCTCATTTCTTCGTACTTTGTTTCCAAGGAGCCGGACTTTCTTAGAATTTTCAAAGTGCTCCTGAGCAACAGCTCACCAGACTTTCTGAAGGTATGTCAATGTTTTTGTTTGGATATTGACTTCTTTTTCTTTCATTTTCAGTCCAGTCCTTGACCTGACCATTTTCACAGATTTTTTTTTTTGTTAAGCCACTTCACCTTGACCTCTCAAGGGTACCTGAAAGTTATGTCTCTAAGAATTATATTGCATCTGGACCTAAGGATTCTGATTCTGATTCTGATTAGGTGGAAAAAATAGCAAAGACCTGACACAGGACCTAAGAGATGCGTCTGGTCCTTTCGGTTCGTCCATTTACTGCTTGCCAAAGCCTCGTCAGAAATGGTCACAGTGGAAAGGTGGCTGTCAAGGAACCATTCTAACGGAAGGAACACAGGGAGAAAAGGCCGAAGTATGCCAAACTGCACAAGAACTGGACTGAAAATCCGAAGCAACGGGCCTTACGGATTGATGAAGCCAAATTAGACATTTTTCATTCACCTCGTCTGTGTTCATGGAGGGGGTACAACAATGAGTGTCTACAGCCATCTATAAAAGCAGGAGGCTCTGTTATGGTCTGGGTGTGCATTTTAGCCGGTGGCATTAGGGATCTTGTCAAAAATAGATGGAATTATGATAGCAGGAAAGCATCCTCAGATTTTGAACCACCGTGCAATACCATCCGGAAAGCATCTGATCAGCAGCGGCTTTGTTTTTCAGCGTGATAACCGATCCCAACACACTGCCAATGCGGTGAAAGCCTTCCTGGATAGAAATACACCCGGTGCAACACTAGCAGTCATGCATTGACCTCCCTAGAACCCAGATCTTAACATTACTGAGGTAGTGTGGCATCATCTTGACAGAAAACAGGCAGCCAAAGAAGAGCGTTGGCATGTCCTTCAAGAAGCATGGAGAACCATTCCTGGAGACTACTTGAAGAAATAACAAGAACGCTTGGCTAAGAGAGTTCAGGCTATGTTGAAGCTAAAGGTGCTCATACCAAAGTATTCAAATTCAAGCTGGTTAGAATTGCACAAGTTGTTTTTGCCTTATGTACTTTATTTACATTTATGTTTGCACGTATTTTGTTTTTGTTTTTTAATAAATTGTTGCACTTATTTTCCCTTTTCTATGCAAAATATGAGGAAATTAGAGGGGGCTCAAGACTGTTGCACAGTACTGCAGCACATAACGGCAGATAGTCTGCTTTAGACTCATTGTCGCAAACAGAAATTCTCTGGTTTAGGTGAGGGTGTTTCCTTGGGCATGCAGAAGCCAGGATCCACATTGCTCGCTCCCTTGCTGTGAAATCAAAAAAAAAACTGTTTCACAAAAATGTTGCGGGACATGACGCCAACTTTACACCAGGGAGCTGGCAGGTTGAAGACAGTTTAATGTCCAATCCAACTACAATTTGCTTTCTCGCACTCCCTGCCGTCTGGTAACGTGCAGAAAGTGCGCAAATGCAGGGCATGTGTGAAAATGGCTGTAGCACGATGAGGAATATCTCCAACCACTCAGCTACTCACAGATGCCTTTAGTAAGATGGATCTTTTTCTGTCCAACAGCAAAAGCAATTGAGATATCACCTTTTAAAGCAGCCCCTAACAGCCTTTAACTGAACACCACAGAGAAATGATTGCATTTATTGTGAACTGTGGTTTTACGTTTACAGGAGTCCTTCATGTATGATTTTGAGTGCCACTACAGGGAAGAGGGGTGGCACACCGACCGATACTTTGACTTTGTCAAAGACTTCCTAACAGCTGCGCAGAATAAAGAAGATTCAAATGACTGTGATCCTCCTCCCTGCCCCACTTCCTCATACCCGCAAACAACACAAGATTATTCACAAGGTGAATAATTACTTTATACACAGTTTATATGTGATATCTTCATGTGACATAATTGGAAGGAAGAAGTAGAAGTTCGGGGGAAAAAATATTTGTAAATTAAGGGGTGGGATGACACAATTGAACTGTTTTGTGCATTGCTTTTATACTGGATTCTGGTACAAAGTTGTTGCAGCATGTTTGTAGCTGGCACCACTGTTAACAGCAGTTGAAAATGGCACTTAAATTCATTCCTCTTAAAAATCCTCGGCAGATTATTTCCATTACCTAAACTTTTCACAGCTGCAGCTTTACTATGAGGCCATTTGTTTTTTGTGAATGTTTGGTCGTCTACGTGTGCTCACCAATCATACATAAACCAGGCAGACCGTTTTTCTTGAGAATGGTGTCGGTGCCGTTCATTCATTGGCTACCTCGTTAGGTAGACCTTGCCGGTGTTGCTTGAGGATTTTGCTCCATGTCGACATAAGAGCATCGTGCTGCAGATTCGCCGGCTGCACGTCCGTGATGCGAAGCACTGTGGTCGTAAAAGAATGCAACAAAACTCGGGTAGGTTTTGGTGTTTAGCTGATGCTCGTTTGGTTCTACAGGCGACCAGAAGTGCGCCAAGAAAATATGCCCCACATCGTTACATCGCCACCGCCAGTTTGAAGTGTTGATACAAAGCGGGACGGCTCCATGTCTTCATGTTGTTTGCGCTCACTTTTGACCCTAACCACCCAAAGTCGCAGAGAGAACTGAGTCTCATCAGACCAGGCAACATTTTTCTCCCTCCTCTTTCCCCCCCAACTGGTCAAGGTGGATGGCTGCCTTGTCCCTGAGCCTGTTTCTGCCATAGGTTTCTTCCTGTTAAAAGCGAGGTCTTCCTTCCCTCAGTCACCAAGTCCTCGCTCATAGGGCATCGTCTGATTTTTGGAGTTTTCTCTCTACTACTTTAGGGTCTTTACCTTACAGTGTAGAGTGCCATGAGGCAACTTTTGTTGTGAACTGGTGCTACATTAATAAAATTGAATTGAACTGGACGTTTCCAATCTCGGTGTGCCCATATGAATTGTAGCCTCAATTTCCTGCTCGTCGTTCACATGGGTAGCACCCAGTGTGGTCTTCTGCTGCTGTAGCCCATCCGCTTCAAGGTTTGATGTGCTGCGCCTTCAGTGACGCTCTTCTGCGTACCTTGCTTGTAACGAGTGGTTGCTTCAGTTACTTCTGCCTCCCTATCAGTTTGAAGCGTTCTGGCCATTCGCCTCTGCATCAAGAAGTCATTTTATCTCAGAGAACTGCCCCTCCCCGGATACTTTCTTTTTTTCTGACCAGTCCATGTAAACCGTAGAGATGGTTGTGCCAGTAAATATGCTGTTTCTAAATTGCTCTGATCAGCCCGTCTGGCACCAACAGCCACAGTCAAGTAGTTGAAGGGCTATACCTAATTAAGTGGCAGGTGGGCGTATGGAATGGCAGTGTTCCCACTTATTGATTAACAAATAAACATATAGTTAAAATAAAAATAAGACACAGCCGTGAACTCTTTTGGAGAAACGCATAAGCATACCTCAGGCATATTTCTTCAAAAGTTCAGCTGTAACACCCTCACAATAAACTGCATGCTGCACACTCACCCCATCTGGTGCGCGATGCTTTAAGCCAAAGCACACCACAATAAATGACAAGACTGGTGAAATATCTATCAATCAGTCCTGCTTTTGCTGGATAAAGCCGATGCTTTTTTGGGGCTGTTTGGATTTCACAATCTGTACTTGGATTCATCGTTTCAAGCTGCACGAAAAGGCTCAGCAAGACTCCTAACACCAACGTCGTAATTTAGCATATTGACTGGGGCACTGTATAGCATTCCGTTTTACATAAACGCTAATTTCACAGCTGAAAACATGGTGAACTGTTTCTGGTTTTAAAAAGTAAAAGAAAGTAAATTAAATAAATAAATAAATCACATGCATCTGCCCCGTGACAAGAAAAGATAAGTCCACTTGAAACAAGACATTCTACATTTCTGAGGATTTTTTTTTTCTTTCTTTGTTTTAGACATGAATGCTCGACATTTTTTCCTCATTAACAATAGTCAGTTTATGGGTGCCAAGGTGAAGTTACTGTTTCCTCTGAATCAGCAATTTCCATTGTTTATTTATTTATTAACTTTTAATCAAGGGCGTGGAGTATCGAAAATGAGGACAGTGGTTCTATTGAGATGCTTGAGCAGTCAGTTGAATCATCCAGGACTATCTGACAGCAAAGAACACTGCTCACTGATGTAGTGCAATGTCCCAAACAAAGGCAGGAAATAGGACAAAACCCTGGAGACCAGACGTTGGCAGTGGGCCACAATTATTAGCTGACTGTTAACTCAGGTGACCAATAAACAATGATAAAGAATGACAGAAGAACTGCTCTTAATAAATGATGATCAGTAACTGATTGGCTTGATAGAGGCAGGCAGGAAGATCATTGGATAAGAGAATTCTTGGCCTTTTCATGGTATTAAGGTATACTAAGTATTGAATAGGAGCAGTGATGGAATGTAACTTAGTCCGTTTACTCAAGTAGGTTGCTGAAGTGCAGTTTTAATGTACTGTGCTTTAAGTATCCGTCCATCTGTCCGTTTTCTTCTGCTTGTCCAGTGCAGGGCCACAGGAGGGCGGGAGCCTATCTCAGCTGTCAGGACACTGTGCAAAATATACATAAACACACAATGCAAATCTCATAAACCAATGTTTTATTCACGGAAGAATACAGAAAACATATCAAATAATTCAAACTGAGACACTTATTTTATTATTTCATGAAAAAATATTAGCTTATCTTGAACTGATGGCAGCAGCATCTCTCCAAAACAGTTGGTACAGGGCCATGTGTCCACTGTGTAGCATCTCCTCTTCTTTTAACAACAGTCTGTAAACATCTGGGAACTGAGGAGACCAGCTGCTGGACCTCTGGGAGATGAATGCTGTCCCATTCTTGTCTGATGCAGGATTCCAGTTGCTCAACAGTCCTGGCTCATATTTTTGTGTCATTTTGTGTTTCACGATGCACCAGATGTTTTCAGCTGGTGAAAGGTCTGGACTGCAGGCAGGCAGGCCAGTCCAGCACCTGGACTGTTCTATTATGAAGCCATGCTGTTGTAATACCTGGAGTATGTAGTTTAGCATTGTCTTGCTGAAATATGCAAAGACGTGGTCTGAAGGGGAGCATAAAACCTGTATATACCTTTCAGCACTGATGGTGCCTTTCCACATGGTGAAAAGGCATTATGGTCAAACATCTCCTCTTTGGTCTTGTCTGTCCAAAGGCAACTTGCGCTTGGACAGACAAGACCATACAAGCCCTACTTGTTCAGTCTTTTTCTGTCGTTAAATTTAATATTTAACGTGCTCCAAAGCCTGCAGAGTCAAAGATGTAGCTCTTGGACTTTTTTGCCGTTTCTCTGGCTGATTGCACAGTCTGAACTTGAGGTGAGTTTGCTGGGGCAGCCACTCCTGGGACCACAGTGGCATTGTGTTAACACACACCACAATGGTCCAGGCCAGCAAAGTGCAAAAAAACCTTAAGTTTTGCAGAGATGATCATCACACTGGCTCGCGATCCGTTAGTAAAGTGCATTTGATTAGCAGCACCTGGCCGCTATTTACCCTCTAGTAAAGGTGGGCTTATTTTTTTTTTTTTACAAGACTTCGTAGAGTCCTGTGAAAATCTTCTTTTTCACATGACTGTAAGTTCAGGGCACCATTTTTCAAATAATACACCTGCATTAGAGCACAGTTCTATACACCCATTTTAAAACTGATTAAATATTTTAATTTCATGTGGGCCCCTCCTGCCTCCCTCTGCAATATTGATGGGAATTAAAAGTTTTGTTAATGTTTTTTTATGCATTATTATCAGATTTTGCTTATACAGACTATACAGTGGTTTAGAAAAATTTAGAAATCTTTACGGGGTGGTTTACACATTTTTCTTGTAAGCCAAAGGTCCCTGGTTCGATTCCAGGAGGGGACACAAGCCCCCTGTATCTGGAAGGGCATCCAGTGTAAAACCTCTGCCAAATTACCAATGTGGATTAATCCACAGTGGCGATCCTTTAGGGAGAATACAAGGGAGCAGCAGAAGGTGCAATTTTTTTTTTTTTGTAAACAGTGGGATTTTTATTTGGGTAATAAATACAGACACTCCTCTGTCTACTAATCCAGGGTCTCTAACCTTTGGCTCTTGTGTCCATCTCCTGTGGCTCCCTGTGGCTTTGACAAAAAAAAAAAAAATTTCAAATACGTAAATGAACACTTGTCATTTCTTAATGACTTCGTGATTATTTATCACCACCTTTACTTTCACCAGTTGTAAAAACATGTAACCTACATGTTTTGTTAAATAACATGTGTCATAGCCTATGTGTGTTACCTGGCCCCTGAAATGTACCTTTCGGCTGCTCCCTTGTATTCTCCACCAAGGGGTCGCCACAGCGGATTGATCCGCATTGGTAATTTGGCAGCGGTTTTACGCCGGCTGCCCTTCCTGACGCAACTCTCCATGGTGAGAGGGGCGCGCGTCCCCATCCTTTAAATTTTGCTGAGCCCCAGTAGCAGTGGTTAGCATAACCGTAGGCGCATAAAGTCTCGAGTTCCATATCAAATCCACAAAAGAAAAGTCATGGAGGAAAAGAGAGAATTTAACAGCGTGTGGACAGGTTTGTTTGTTTTCATTGCCGCCACTGCTGGCTTACCGGTATGCTGGATCTGTGGCTTGACTTTAGTCTAAATCAGGGGTGTCAAACTCATTTTACATCACGGGGCACAAACAACTTAATTTCATCTTAAGTGGGCCGAACCAGTAAAGCTATTTCCTAACAACTTAGAAATAAACAACATCAGTCTGCCCCCCTTACTTTCTTTGTAAAGAAGTTTAACTATGCATTCAATCAGCGAGACTGAAATGTGCAATTTCAACAACTACATCTCAGTTTTTTTTACATTATAAAGAAATATTCCCGTGGTAAATCAAAGAAACCCATGCGCACGGCTCATTGGGACTACACTGTGAGAAATAAAGGACTTTATCCTGTCATTAAAAAGGCCCCAGAGTCTGCAACCCCCCTAGTTTAAGAGACACTACCAAGGAGCTCTCAGGGACAAAGTTATGGAGACATACTACACAGAGTGGGCAAGGAGGGCATTATTCAGAGGAGTAGTAAAGAGACAAAATGTAAGACTGAAGGAGCTGGAAAGCTCCACAGCAGAGACTGCTGCAACTGTCCATAGGATCACTAGAAGCCTTACACTCCACACACCTGGGCTTTACAGAAGAGTAGCCAGAAAAAAATAAATAAAAAGGCACATTTAGAGTTCACCAAAAGGCATGTGGGAGACTCTCCAAACATATGGAAGAAGGTCCTCTGGTCAATTCAGACTAAAACTGAAACCCAGCACCAGTGAAGCATGGTGGTGGCAGCATGTTGTGGGTGTGTTTTTAATCAGCACGGGCTGGGAAGGTGGTCAGAAGAAATGCTGAATGGCACTAAAAACAGGGAAATTCTTGAGGAAAACCTGGAGGCGGCTTTACTAAGCACTGAATTTCGGGGACTGAATACACATGCACGCACCACTTTTCAGTTTCTTTCAGCAGGATTAGATATTTTTAAAATCTGTAGCTTTCTAAACTTAACTTCACCAATTTATACCCAGCTTAACAGCTGGTGATACTTTTATTATAAAGATATTTTTGCTCATAAATCACTCAATTTAGGCTCTTTTGATAGTAAAGGCTGCTGACACCTGTTCGAAACTAAAGGGACTGCCTGCACTGCTCAGCCAAGGCCAGCAGGTGTCACTGTCTACCGATAAAACAAGCCCCTCGGAGCATGAAAGTCACCGATTTGCTTTAGTTTTTATAAAAAAGGAGCAATTAGCCAGCGAAAAACACCTCCTCCAACGTTTTGGTGTATGCCGAGGTTAGTTGCACTGACAAAAGGTGAGCCAGCTACCCCCGGAGAAGCGGCGCCCACCTATTCAGTGAAGAAAGCTGCTAACGCGGCTAGCTGAACATCTGCCGCCACCGCCCAGCTCCGCAGGTGTCAGCAGGTCGGCTAGCAGCTATCTGACACAGAAGGTAGGGTCCTTCCCAGCCTTTAATTTAACCAAATGGAAATTTAAACTGAGGTTAAGCTACCAGCAGGAAAGACAGAAAGAAATACAGCACTGTAACTGTGGCTAACGTTGACGATGCTAGCCATACAGAAAATTTGCTACGAAGAAGCGGTTAAATGCCAGTTTTTTGTTATCCAATACACTTTGTATTGTTTTATGGGCTTCTTCTCATAACACGAAGTGCCTCAGATGACAGCTAAAATGACTAGCTTGTGTAACAGCCTGTAGCCTGCGGGAGCTATGTATTGGTTGTGGATGCTCTCACTCCTGCAGCTGCTCCACGGCGCACTGAGCTGCACAGCTCTCAGCTTTCACTGCAGCTCCCCTTGTGCTTCCAGTCACTGTTATTTTGTTATGTTTGGCATTTTGAGAAGGAAGTTGAAGTGCTGTGTTGAGACACTGCTGACAGGTCCATGTGGCTTCAGTTTGTTGTACGGATCCATGTGCCATAAGGCATTTAGGGACCTGCAGTGCTTGTGCCCGAGCCAGTGCTCACACCTTCGGGATCAGGCAGCTTGACCGGCAGTCCCGGTGTGCGTTACCACACTGCAGACACTCTCAGTACTGCGTGAAGGCGTAACCATGGATATCCTCGCATCTGTCCGTCAGCAGTTATCTCATTTTGCACGAAAATGTGGCCAGCTCCTTCTTTCCTTTAAACTTCCTTTAAATCTCGTTAAAGTCCTAATGTTTATACCCGCGCTGTGTTTATGTGCTTGAAGAGAAATCATTTCCTTGTTACTAAAACCAGTTCTGAAGTATGAGTTCACTAACTCATCCAGCCAAGGCACTTCTCAGAGGCTCCAGCAGCCGCGCATTAATGGCAGCGGCTTGAATAGAAATGACTGTTTTACTCTTAACATTTGTTTTCTCAAAATGCAAAAGATGAAAAGAAAAACCTAATTATGCCATTTGAGCAGGTATTACAAGCTCATATTTATGTATTCAGTACATTTGATAACCACTGCGCTTTCTGTGCGGTATTATTTGCACTTCGGCTAGATGCCAGACTTTCATTTCATTGTTTGAGTATTATACTTTTTCAGTGACAATAAAGTTGAGCCTTATCTAATCTAATTTAGATCAGTTGTCCTCTGGTGCAGCTGGCTGTGAGACCAGGTCTAAAGAATCAGTCTGTCAAAGCGTCTGCTGGATGGCTTTGGAAAATCTGAAAATTGCAAAGAATGGGGATATAAATGCTGGACTTTTAACTTCTTGGCTTATAAAGAAAAATATTACCCCTGCCATTCATGCTACACGAGAGCAGGTCAATAATAGATAAACCATCAAATGAACAGAATAGTTCCTGCTTTTTGCGTTTTTCATGACATTTGCTGTGAATTGGTAGATTTTTTTTGTTTGTTAACTGTAGAATTTCCCCTTTTTATTTTATTTATTATCAGTCTTAACTACAGGTCAGACTCCAAATATTGAGCTGTAATTTCATTTTCTGTAATTTTTTGTATTTATTACTTAAATACTAAGCCCAGAGAGCCGTGCTGACAGGTGTCTTTGATTTACCACAACTGCAACTCTTCATAATGTTGAAAAGCTGAAATTACATTTCTTTTTCTTAGGTGTTCATTAGTTGTGTAAAATTGACAGTTTATTAAATGTAGACATTTCCAAGATGCACTTAAACGTATTGGTTATTAGATAATGTTTCACCGGTGTGGTCCATGTAAGCAGTAAAATTAGTTTGAACCCCCAGTCTTCAAAGTTTATCTCTGAAAAATATATATAAATACATATTCAGTAATAACTTTACTCTCATTCAGTGTCGCCAAAATGTAAAGGTTAGATATTGTGTTGGCACAAGTCTCTTCCGTACATTTGGTTACTCTACAGTAATACATTTTTGCCTGTTGTGTGTGGTTTGTGAAATAAGATATAACGTTATAAAGGTATTTAGACAAAGAGTTTGTTGAGAAATGCTGTTAAATCTTCACTGCATGTATCAGGTTGTTGCAATCGACAGTGAAACATGAGTCATGTTCTTTCACTGTTGCGCTTCGTAGAAAGCTCCTGCACGCTGGTCTCACAGCCAGCTGCACCAGCGCTGTCAGTTCAGGTTGCCCCATGACTAATTTCAATGAGAATGAGCCTGTAGCTTGATGTCTGTCTAAATCATATAATTTGAGAGTGGCGTTGTTGGTGTTCTAAAAGCATTTCTGAGGAGTTATTGATCCTAGGAGATCAAATAAAAATATCTTCCCAACTTAACCTCGAAAAGCCTTGACCAGAAAAAGATGTTTTTTCATTTTTTCTTATAAAGTTCCCTCCTTTTTCTCATAAATGTGCAGCTTTATTCATGAAAAATTTTATTTTTTTCTCAAAATCTTACCCCCTTCACCCAGAGAGGTTTTTCTGTTTTGTTTTTTTTGTTTGTTTTTTTTAACCTTCAGTACCCCTAATATTCCTAGAGTTGGTTCATGACACCAGCTTGAAATATGATACATTTTACATGCCAAAAACCTAAAAAACAATTCAGTAATGCAGAGCCCTGTTCAAGTAAGAAGACTGGCACAAACAGCCACAGAAGAAATTGAGCCAAGTGATTATCTAATTATCAGCATCTGAAGCTGTCACTGCAAGTTTGAAGACTTTGACAGGTCAGCTTGTTTAGATAAAGTTTAGATTTTAAGGAGTGAGTCCTTCACAATTAATTTTGTGTTTGTTTCCAAGTTGTTGTCTTTGGAAACTGTTCAAAAATGACAGTTTGTCATTTAATTTAAAACATACGTTAACACTTGCGTAATGCCGGCTTCTCGTTACTACCAAAATGAACTAAATGACTTCCTGGTCCTCAGCATATCCGGGTAGAGCAGGTTTCAAAAAGCAAATGTAGAATTCATTTTATTAGATATATTGCTATTACTTTCAACTTAGGACAAAGCACTTTTGTCTATAATACCTGGATTTTCCATTAAACTAAACATCAGTATCATGGACTGCATATCCTGTGGCTCAGGAAACCATCAGCAAGATAGAAAATTTTGAAATTGGATGTACATGCATTGTGAGAAGTGGTTCCAGTTGTTCTAGTGCTCTTCAGTCTTTAGTGTGTTATCCACATGAATTCATCTGTGTGGCTCCAGTGTAGCATACAGTCATGAAAACTAAAGTATTCACAAGATTTTATGATAAGACTTTTGGTAGCTTTGTTGTGGAGGAATTTTGGCTCACTGTTCTTTAGAATGTTGCTTCAGTTCAATGATAAATATTTATATTTTTTATAGTTTTGGCACAGCTCCTTTGAGGTTTTGCCACAGCATTTCAGTGGGTTGAGGTCTGGACTTTGACTGGGCCATTGCACCACGTGGCCTCAAATAGTCTCATTTGATTTTAGAACACTTAGAGGAGATCAAGGTCAAGTCAAGGGCTGCTACTTGCCAAGGTGCTGTGGCTGCAAAACAAGCCCTACCCTTCCACCGCTGTGCTTAGCAGTTGGTATGAGGTGTTTGTGCTGATACCCTGTGTTAAACGTGGCACTGTGAAGTATGTTCAAACATCTCCACTTTGTTCTTGTCTGTCTAAAGGATGTTGTTCCAGAAATCTTGCGGTTTGTTCAGATGCAACTTTGCAAGCAGAAGCCACGCTGCTGCGTTCCTTTTACAGAAAGAGGCTTTCTCCTGGAAACCCTTCCTCACAAGCCATTTGTTCAGTAAACTTTAATATTTAACACGCAAACTGAGGCCTGTAGAGTCTGGAAAGAAGCTCTTGGGGGGTTTTTTTCAGTTTCTCTGAGCGTTGCAATTTCTCTGAGCACCTGACCTTGGGGGGAATTTGCTGGGACATCCACTCCTGGGAATGCTCTACACCAGAAAACTGCCAAAACTTCTGCATTCATCGAGGTTGTCACATCGCGCGGCGATCCATTACTCAAGTGCATTGTCTGGTCCCGTGAAAACTTTCTTTTTCACACGTCTCCACGTGCATTCCAGTTGTTTCCATGCACACCAGTATTCGGCATGTTGTCTACATGGCCTCATTGTTGTATCATATGGGCTGCAGCCCAAGCTGATAACAGCTGCCCGCGTAATCTAACAGTTAGTGTTGTAAATTGATGAACTAATTTCCCACATGTCCATTAAAAAAGAGATTTGAATCTCACAGGACTTGGTAGATATAAAACATTTAATTAAAAACACTATTTATTCATGCGTTCGTTCATTCATTTATTTTCCACAAATACCATCATATACCGTACACCCCGATGGAAAGTCAGCAAGACATGTAGGAAACTGGAAGGACAAACATTGACTAGACCTAAATAGTGTGACAAGGTGGGAAAGTGATAAAGTGCAGCAGGCTCAACCTAACCATACAGGAATGCGGGCAGGCTCGAGGAACAAATATTCCTCATTGAACAGGTGCAAAAGCTTAATTTTCAAAGCTTTCAATACCACAATCACACTGATGTTGGAGATGTGAAATCTGACATGTGGACATGTCAGAAACCTCTTCAAACAAATACAGACTTTCTGCGTTGCTCAATACTTCCAGTGATAAGTGAGAAAATGTGTGTTTTGCTGAATCTGGATTTGTAGGCATTGTTGTTGAGGTTGACGGAGTAGATCAGTGCAGTCTCTGAAGCTCCTCTGCAAATTCAAACCAGCAGCGTTTCCAGTCGCATGCTCACGTCTGCTTGTAAAACTGCAGCCGCCCTCTTTGGAACACCGTGAAAAGGCTTTATTGAGGGCAGATCTCTTGTGGCGGTGCAGAGAAGCTTTTAATCCAGCAACCATTATTCCTCCACAAGAACGTTGCAAGATAAGAACTAAAAATGTTCTCAGCGGTCAGACGGCCCACAGAGACACGGCTGAGTCACAGGACTGAGGGAAGATGTCCCAAGGTAGCGCATGTGAAAAGGAAGAAAAGAGCCGAAACCTGATTGTATACGTGTTGAATACGGAGCAGTCTTCCCAAGCGCTCGGCTTTTCTTTTGCGGAGTGGTCGGATCGGCTCCTTTGTGCGTGTGTGAGGGGAGGGGAGAAAAGCTGGTGTTGAGGTGACTTTTTAGCACCTGACAA